>OX596259.1:4646570-4841570 GCA_951394255.1 Polyploca ridens | reverse complement strand
TTTCTTGGTGCATTATACAAGTATCGCTTTTACTGGTTTCTAATTGTGTTGTTTTACTGAAATAAAAAAGAAATGCTAAAGATGGGAGTTTATTGGAAACAATTCATCATTTTACTGCAATGTTTAATGTATCTAATACTAGTATTATACAGCTGTGCGTGTTGCATGTTTGAACGCACTTATCTCAGTAACTAACATACTAAATCATATTCGTTCCACAAGATTGATTGCGAGATCCGAATAACGATTGTGTAATTTTTTACATCATGTGCTGGTGGCGCCATCTACAAATCACTTTGAATGTCATCTCCATTTTATCTATTGTGAAAATTTCATTCGGTATAAAAACGCCGATGCTATTTTCCCACAGCGAGAACCCAATGCAGAACTCTAGACCGCTCGCTCTGGGATTGGCGCGTTACTACATTTGGATTCAGATTTAATAATTACTAACTGTCGCCCGCGGTTTCCCCGCGTACCACATAATCTTTGCCTATTTGTCCTTTTAACTCTGTCCATACCATAGACTACTAGGCCAAATTTCTTTGAGATCGTAATTCAACAGTTTAGGTGTGAAAAAGTACAAACAAACAGATTTATTTTCCCTTTCACTTATAATATTTATCATCATGTCCTATAACGTCCCACTGCTGAGCACAGGCATCCTTTCACAAATGTGTGTGGGCGGGAATGGGCAGATACCCCACCACGCGTGCCCACTGCGGATCGGAGCTCGGTAAACTAGTGGTCAACCTACTGTTGGAGTTGTCAACCCGTCTAGGAGGCCTGCACCTAGTTTAACGACTATCAGCATTAAGTGATAACCGGGAAGCACGGAAACGCTCTTATTGAAATACCACTTGGCGGCGGCTACCCATCCAGGTACCGGCCTCGCCGCCGCGCCGGTAGTAGCTTAACTTTTCCAATCGATTAAGAACGGCTAATCATGCTACAGTACGGGCACTTCCCTTATAATATTAGTATGTTTTAACTAAAGCCAATAATACATAAAAACAACACTTTACCTTCCAACACGATCATTCCTATTACAACACTCAAGTTTTTCATCATCATCCCCGGGTTGGTCATCACCGACAGTTGTTTCACACTGCACCTGCACATCACTAGTGGTTGGTTTCATACGCGAAGCTAACAGCTTCTCCTGGCTCAATGTGAACGAATCGCACATTTTCTTTATTAGATCCGCTATTTCGTTTGTTTGGAGCACGTTGTCGCCTGATGCGTTTTTGTAGCTGAAATTTTGAGGTCGTTTGGACATTGGTACAGTGCGGCCCCCGGGAGACTGCGTTACTGACACCTATTGGCCAAATCACGAAAACTACTATCTGAATTTGATAGGACTTTTACTAAACTATGCCTAAGTAAATATCCCATCTCAACCATCCCGTGAAAGTCCTATCGGAACCAGATCAGCCATTACCGAGATTTGGTTGGAGAAAAACATATTTCGAGCTATCTTTTTTCACGATTGACTATGCCGTTGACGCTAAGAAGAGGTAACAAGTAAACAAACACACTGGTGCTAATTCCGTTGTTTACAACTAAACTAATTTAGTCTCATTATGTATCTTTCTAACAAAGTACATAAGAAAAGGATCTAAGAAATTAAGTCCTGACAAATTAGTCCAATGCTTGTTTTCAATATAAATTTAGTCGCCATCTATCGCGGTTACGTCTAAATACCGTCAAACGAAGACGGCAATGACTAAGTTGACAGCATTAAATATGTTCTATCCTTTTTCAATAATGTTTGTAAGAAAGAGATGTGACTAAAATTAGTTTAGTACGATTTACAACAGAATCGGCACCACTCTCGCATTTATAATATTAGTGAGATAGTATTACCGTGCAGTGTTCGCGGCAGCCATATTGGTATAGGCCACGCCCCCCACATCCTGGTGCAACTGCGTGCAGCTGCCGCTCTTGTACTCGAGTGCTGCGTCCTGCTCTAACTGCTCTCTCTTTCTGCCACTGGCTAGTTGCGTGGCGCTTCTAGCTGTTAGGGGCTTAGGTTTCTGGAAGTAACATGTTAGAGTCTTCTCAGTTTAAGTGTATTCCGAACCGGTGGTAAATACTACTATATAAAACAAACTTAAAGTTCATAAGTGCCTTACTAGGGCCTACTAAACTGAATAAATGACTTTTTGATTTTGATTTTGAAAATACGTTTCAAAGGTAAACACGTATTTTTTCATTGGAATGTAATAAATATTTTACACTTACATGCTACACACAGCCAGTACAGCCACAGACATAACTCCCAGTCAAACACCCTATATGTTACATAGGTACTGTCTATTGGAAATGTATAAAATCTGATCCCAAGAGTTTGCAGTCATAGGGTTAGGCAGTAAACATACCACAAATAAAATTATATTTCATTTTAATTTAATATCTTTTTCTTTTGTGTGTTAGATATTTATTTATGTAATTTAATATCTTTGATTTTATATAAATTTTTATGTGAACTTTTGTTGGTCACCAATTAACAATATGTTTGTAATGCACTGATTGGGCGGGAAGCCGGGAACTGTCTCCAGAAACACAGCTCACGCTAGTTCAGGAATCAGGGCTATTTAGAGATGTACACTTTGTTATACAGGTCGTTGTTTTGGTCAGCGACGAGCGACTCAGGGTCGATAATACAAATGATACTGGTGCTAAAAAAAATATAAAAAATACTTTATTTTTTTTTAAATAATAAAAATTAAAAAATTAAAATTTTGAAAATCATGTAATAAGCTAATGTGTAGACATAATACTCAACGGGAGTACGAGGGAGTAAAGGGGTGGGGCGATGGCGGCTTGTGCCTAGCTCTAGTCTGTGCACGTGCCTAGTAACCATACTTTGCGATAATTTTATTTCAAATTGAATAAGGTATTTTTCATCATATTTACAGTATTTAATGGAATTAAGTCCATTTTTGGGGAATATATATTTTGTACTACCGCTCCTGGGTCGCTTGTCGCCGACCAAAACAACACCCTGTATAATTAAATAAATATTATTTTATAATAAATATTTTATCACAATTTTACATTAAAAATTATGACTGCATTTACTGGTGGCGCCTCTAGTGGTGAAACAATAGCGGGTTCCATTCCTACTAGTTTTAGCGCTGTTTCACCCGCGTACCCGAGATGCAAATGTCATATTTCAATACATAAAGTAAATCATGAATCTACGTTCAGCTACTACGGAGCTGAGTGCTAACAAAACAAGCATACACAAACCACACATTTTAGCATTTATAATATCAGATATAGAATAGCGACATCTATACGTGGTGGGTGGGTCAATACTTACAATAATTCTAAAATGTATATGTAATTGAACAAACGTTTTTTACTCGAAGCGAATTCATAGATGGCGCCACCGAAACATGCCTTTGTATTATATTCATATATACACCGTGACTTTTTATTCGTCTTAGAAACGCAGCCCACATAATGTACCCAATGACTAGGTACTAATCATTAAGAAATTTTTTTTTAATCATTTGTATATTTAAAAAAAATATTAAAATTTATTATAATTATGAGAAAACGAATTAATAAATTAAAGTTTACAAATAAAATGGTAGAAAATAGCAACCCAGAGCACGAGTCGAGTACACTGCGCTCGTAACAGGGTGTTTAAAACTACGTCATGCGTTATAATGAATAACATTCGACTTTTTTTTAATGATACAAATGTTAAAAAAAAAAAACAAATTATTACCTGTCTTTTTAGTCACGGTGTATATTCTTGTATATTACCTGAACATCTCTCACACCGACATACTTCAAGCTCATCTCAACATCGACGTAAGGCCTCGGTCCGTCTCTAACAAGTTTCTCGTCACAGCGCAGTATGAAGCACCTCTCGTGTATCGTCAACGCTTTGTTGTCGTTGCAGAACATGTTGATGAACTTGTTCAGGTCCTCCGTCGGTATCAGTTTGCGGAGATCCATGCTGCATATACCTGGAAAATTAAAGGAGATAATTTGTAGCGATTTTTAAGTAATCCTTCTTCTGTGCTCTTGTAACTATTATAATTTTACTATAGTATTCCCTCATCTAAATATCATATTATAAATGAGCTCCGCGGTTTCACCCGCAGTTTCTTTTTGCGCAGTACCTAATTAAAAAAATATAGTCTAAGTTACTCCTTATAACATGAGCTATCTGGCAATGAAAGTCCTGTCAAGATCGGTCTAAAAGGTTCGGAGATAAGCACACAAACAGATAGACAAAAAAAAAAAAAAATTGGCAGAAGTAATTAGCTGTTAATTTGACATTACAAACAGACACTTCAATTTTATTTATTTGTATAAATTATAGATGTGAAAGTAACTATCTCTTTCTTACCTTTTCAGGTTTAAATCTCAGAACTATCGAAAAATAAAATAAAAATAAAATACATACAGGAGTCGCTACGAAGGGACCACAATTGGTACTACACCACTGATTCCCACACAGCTCCTTAGACGTTTCTTCAATACTCAACAGAGTAAGATTGTGGTCAAATACATTGTTAAAAGAAAACAGTTAACTGATGCACCTCTACCTGTTCCCGATCTACTTACACCCGGACAACAGTAATAATAATAATAATATAGTTTATTGGCATAAGAAACTTATACAAGGTATCTTAATGTTAATATCTTAGACTAGGTTATACAATTTAAAAACTTAATTTAACAGTAATAGTGTACTCGGATGATCCACTGACCAACATCGTTATCCCCAGCACAGACCCTGGTGACGAGGTGCGGACACTCGCTGAAGTACCGCGAGAGGGCGCGCAGGTCGCTCGCCACACGCAGCGAACTGCGCTGGTTGAACATGGCTGATGCACCTGCTCCCGATCCCGTTCTACTCACAGATACACCCACCCTGAAACATTTGAATAATAAATAAATATCCCGAGACATTCCTCACATACAGCTCCCAAACTAAGCAGAGCTGAGAACCTAGATAACTGATATATACTTAATCATATAGATAACTATGCCCCGCGGTTTAATCCGCGTTCCCGGGATAAAATGTAAAAGTAGCCTGTCTCCATACCATCTATCAGGCTATCTACATGCCTAATTTCATGATGATCCGTTGAGTAGTTGAGGCGTGAAGGCGTAACAAACAAACAAACTTACTTTCGCATTTATAATATTAGTTAGAAAGTTAGAATTAGGATTAGAATGGATTACACATAGAGGAGGTGGGGTCGGATGCCGAGACAAAGATCACGGATTCGATCCTACAATGAGCTTGAGTGTTCGGTGAAGGAAAAGATCCTGAGGAAACCATATCAGGGTGGTAAGGTAGTTTGTAGTACCCACCTGGCTGGCTGGCCCTGAAGCCAAGCACCTATCGGTGTTTTGCCAGTTGCACTTGAGAGACAGTTCCTTCTAGGCTTTATGTGCTTACCACCTTCATCCACATCATCACTTACCATAATAAAAAATTGCATACTTCAATAGTGTTTTAGAATAACCATCAAGCAAACATATTTAACGCCTTATTTATAGCCACCTTTTTCAATCCATTCCAATTTTTAAGATTACCTTTGCTGTAAGTAAAGCTCTGTAAGTGTAATAACATTATGAGATACCTGTCCGTCATAATATTGTGCGTGAAAACGGAATAAGTAACGTAGCAGTCGATTTCTTTCGTTGAACTGTTTTCTGGTAATAGCTGAAAATAAAGAAATACCATTTTACAAACTTTTATTTAACCTTTTATAAGCTTTTATTTAACTTGCAATGTATGTTTGTTCGGGTGGAATCTTGCAAGTCGAATTTCAACCACTTTCAGTGGTCGGATTGACTTGATATTTGGTATGCATTAGTATATTGGATGACAATGTAAGTACAGTCAATAAAAAGTACAGTCTCTCAAAAAAAGCTTGTATTAAATATGAAATTTTTATAAACAACTTATTATGTAATATGTTTGTTCGGGTGGAATCTTGCAAGTCGAATTTCACCCACTTCCAGTGGTTGGATTGACTTGATATTACTTAGATTAGATTGAACGCACCTATAGATGCTTGACAGATTTGATTGGATTTTCACATTGTTTTCCTTCACTGACAGCTCACGTCTATTGTAGAATTTGATCCCACTCTCTCTGAACTATACCATTGGCGTTGTCTACAGGCTACGGTAACCGCTTGCCATCATGTGGGCACATACTTATTTACCACCTTATTAGTATCAAGGAGGATAATTTTATTGGTTTAGTATAAAAAATAAAAAAATCAACATACCGAGTCTAAATTCTCAACTGCTCCTATAATAAAGCTGAGTATAAATGTATGTTTGCCATTCCCAATCTGTATGTGACCATCGTCGCACATCAACTTCGGTTGCAGGTCTGGAGATGACGCTGTTTTCTTGCTTTCTGCTATATACTCGTCTAGAATTTGTTTAAAAATATTGTATAGTCAATTTAGAAACAACTGTTGTGATGCTTTTTCACACTATCGGGCAAGAGATATAAAAAATAAAATACATTTATTTCAAGTTACAGACTGATTCAAACTTAGCGGCTGTGAAATTAGGCGCGGAACGCTGCGCAGTAGCGAAAACGAAGGTATGCGGTACATTCGGGATGACTGTACATGCGCAAAGCCGGCTCGCAGCGCACTTAAGTTTGATACGGATTCTACCTTTTTTTATATACGACAACGTCGGTAAACAAGCGTACGGCCCGTCTGATGGTAAGCGGTTACCGCAGCCATATGGACGCTTTCAACACACGAAGCATCGCTCACGCGTTACCGACCTGTCCCCCCTCCCCAATGAGCTATGGCGACCTTACTCACGCGCACGAACACAACATAAAGTTATTTGGCTGCGGTATTCTGTAAGGTAAAAATTGGCCTGGAACTCTGGTAAAGCCAAATACAAAAGTTATTAGACTATGTACCCTAAATTATTATTTAAAATATTCTTACTCAGTGTAAGCAGAATGGATCTAGCTGCTGGTGGATTTGTAGCAGCATGTGACGGGTAAGCAACTTCATTGCTGTGAAACATTCGGAGCTCATTTCTCTGAAATAAGCAAAACATTTAAGAGTTTAAAAAAGTTAAGAAAAATTCATTGTTCTAACTTCAATCGTCGTCTGACATTTTGTAGTAGGTTTTGAACTTTTTTATGGAACAGCAGAATTTCTTCGAGATGGTCATTGTAATAAAAGTTATTTGCATAAACCCATTGGTTCTCGCGAGGGACACGCATTCTATTATAACAATTGATGTCATTGTTATATTATTAACAGCGAGCCAAGCGATTAATGATTACTTTCACTCCTGAAAGTTTAGCTAATTATTTAAAAATAACTCTGTATAAGTTGTTTGATTTTTATCACCATGTAAAATATATACATTTTTGAAACTATATGTAGGTTAATGCATGTTTGTTAATAGCTACTTTCCTACTAATATTATTAATACAGTAGCTCTGTCTGTCTGTTACCTATTCATCACTAAACTTCTGAATTGACGTAAAGTTTGAGTCCATAACCACAGTATTGTTAAGTGGTCAATTTGATAGTTTTGCTGCTACCCAAAAGCAAATTACTATGATGTAAGATTTTTACTCACAGGAGTAGGTGTATTGATCCTATCTTCGATGGATAAGCTCATCAGCAGCTGTGGATGGCAACATTTGCCTTCAGATTTGACACCAAGCAGCTTATGCCATGAGTGCTTTACCTGAAACATCAAAAGTTCATAAATTTTGTAAATCGAAAATAAACCTAAGGTAAATACATATTCATATAAGTTTCATAAGGATTCATAAGCAATATCTTACATCAATTATCTTATTGGAGGGACAGGGCTGGGCTCCAAGTAGGCTGAGCAGAAGGTATCCCACTTTATCCTTGCGGCCTTGGGTACCCATTGTGAACACCTCCACTTTGACTGGCACATTTTGTACTCGCAGACTGAAATACAAGCATTACACATGTTAATTTAAAAATGGTAAATGATCAGTAACTGCATTCATGTGGGCCATATGGATGTTTGCAACACACGAGGCATCAGTCATGCGCTACAGACTGGTCTCCCTTCCCTAATGACCTCTGACGACCTTACTCATGTGCAGGAACACAACATAAAGTTATTTGGCGTACTTCCCCAGTCAACAGTTCCATCTTGACCATAAGGGCACACGGGGGCCCCACACTCACTCACCAAAAGGCCGAGCAAAGGACACTAGATCAGTTTTAAATATTAACCAGAATAAAAATATAAAACCATAGAATGTTATTTGGTATTCACTTTTCTACTTTCCAATAGGGCCCCAAATCCTTGTGTGCCCAAAGGCCCGGCATGGCTTACCACGGCCCTGCCAGTCAAGCTTCTCATTAAGAAATGCTATGCTCTACCTCTCTTAAAAGTAAAATGTGGTTTAAGTAACATACATATTAGATTTATTTTCAAATAAAAGAAATGCTTGACAGTGTGATATTTTTAACAATATGCCATTGCTACTAACATTTATTGATACTTGGACATCAGAACTCATGGAGTTCTCAGGTTAAATGGTTAGAATTATGGCTCTATCCTAGTGAAAGAAACAAATTTATAGATTTAAATAGAATTAAAATGAATCACCTCCGAAACCTTCTTTTATCTGCCTCCCAAACAAGTTCAGCATCAAAGACTGGCGCATGCGAAGGAACCGCAGGATCTGTCTCCAGCATATATCCATTTAAAGAGCCACTTACTACGAAAGGAGTTCTCAGGAAACCGAATCCAAGTCCTGAAAACAAAAGATTTAAACTGCAATAATTTTCCTTCAAAATGTTTCAAAGTGTTAACGATATATAAACTCGATACCTTCTTTGATATGTAAAACTATTTGAATATTAGGTCCCCGCAACTCGTCCATGTATACTTTCTTTGGAAAATAACAAAATAAATCACAAAAATTCAATTCAAACACAACGTAAACAAATATTCTCTTCGAAAATCAAACAAGAGTGAATGAAAATGAATGAATGAAAATGATGACAACAAACTTTACTAGTGATGTGCATATTAAATAAGTTTTAGTCGACTATTTTTGACAAAAATCAAATTCATTTTATTACATTTATGCCACGTTATATATTAATAAATAGATTTTGATGTCTGTAACATATTTAAAACACTCTTTATATCTTAATATATCCAGAATTCATATCTTAGTATTTTTTTTTATAATAGTTATATTTAAATATTGACTGTGCGTACCTAACGGAAATCGAAAATCAAAAAGTTATTTATTCAGTTTAGGCTCTAGTAAGGCACTTATGATCGTTAAATTGGTACATACCACGGAACAAAAAAAAAAACGTGGAAGTGCGAAGTGTCAAAATATGTATCAGAACCGCTGTCGCCAAATTTCACACAAAGAAATAGATACTCACATATTGCACACCAATAAACAATTCATTTGATTAGTTGTTTCTAGTTTAGACAATATTAGCTCAAGTCACACATATCGTACATTCAAAAATATATCTTCACTCTCTAAATATAAAATTTATTTTGCTATAGCGTAGAAAGAATATACAACGTTTTGTAATCTACAAACAATCTATATTCAATTGAACGAACGAGTTCCGCTACTGCCCCATAGATGGCGCTATTCTCAGTGGACGCAATCATTATCTTAATGTACTTTAACATAAGGTTGATAATTGCGTCATACTTCGATATATTCTGCCACTCAACCAGTGCGGTGACACATTGAATAACATTATCGATACTGATCGATACCTTGGGCCCAATTCACGTAAATATTTTACCAAAAATGAAACTTGAACGAATCAAGATTGAATTTTATTGTGAATTGACAAAAAAAAACTAACCTATTCAACTTGTAATTAATTATAATTACAATCTAACCCCTATATGATTTCACTCCGGTCAACTTACAAACCCTATTTTGATTATGGTTTTTTTGGTTGTTTGACAGATTGACTTGATATTTGGTATACATTAGTATATTAGATGACAATGCAAGTACAGTAACTAAAAAAGCTTTTAATGAAATTGTTTTTTTCAACAAAAACTTTTATTATGATAATTGGACATCTCCTTACGCCACGCCGTGCTTGGTGGTCGAAAATAATTTTAATTTGAGTATGTGAGAGGAGGTAATATTATGAAGTGGAGGAAAAGGCAAAATAAACGAATAAGTTTAAATAATAGAAATTTATTAATTTAAGAAAATTCTCGTTAGATTAATTTGCTTGATTGTGAAAATCGTTTAAAATAATATAAATACATTGTATAAAATGAAGTCACTTTCCGCGTCTTTCTCTAAATCAAAAAGTAATTTATTCAGTTTAGGCCCACTTATGAACGTTAAGTTGGTACCTACATACAGTTGAATTTACCACCGGTCGGAATACATTTTAACTGAGAAGACTCCGGCAAGAAACTCAGCAAGGCATTTTATTTTGTGGAAGATCTTTTGATGTTACAGCTATACTTATACAATATATACATTATTATGCTTATTCATACAATTGTCACATAGCCAGGGGGATGCAAGTGCAGAGAGAAGCTACTACAACCATATATTCTTGTCTTCCACGTAATGCCGCCTTTATTTTTAAGCCTTGTTTTTTAATTTTATTTTCGCAAAATCTTATCTTTAATTTCTTTTTTGTCGTTGTTGAACTCTTAGAAACACTTGTAGTATAAATATTTTCATCGTTTTCTTTTTCTAATTTAATTCAACACCCTACGGAATGAGATTGTACAGAAAAACTGGTTATAGTTTTTCGTGTCCACGGACATTCATAAAGTCGACTCTGTTTTTTTTGGTTACGTCTCGGAGTTAACTAGTCTTTTTGAAGAACCTGCAGTAGTGTCATTACAACTCATTTTCATTTCATTTATTCATAATACTTTAAAAAACACAACATATAATTAAAAACCACACAACGCAACGCAACGCTTACCATCAGGCCGTATGCTTGTTTGCAACCATAGTGGAATAAAAAACAAGTCGAAGCGGTTCGAATTCTAGCCCTCAAATAATGAGAAAAAATTACGGCTCCGAAATTGCTAGAATAGCCTAATTTAAGTTAGGTTTTGGTGAAAATAACTATTTTCATTCGAAAAAGTACGAGTTCAAGCTTTATTTCGTAGGAGTGATAATTTTTAGTGCTCCAGAATCGACTCCGAACTGCCCAATGATTGTTGTTTACGCCATCCTTACTGACTGACACCCATACCGGAAGTAGTAAATTACCGGAATTTGAAAACTTTAATTATTTTCAATATTTTTTTTTGGTGAATCCAAATTGGAATTGATATAATTTATTTTTTCTAAATAAACTAGAGATTTAATGACTAGTTTATTAAAATTTTAAAGGGTTAGATTAATACAATTTAGATTAATTGAAAACAATTTAATTTTTTTTTAATATTCGGCGTTTTTTTACAATTTCTTGTCATTCAAAATGACAGTCAGTCAGTCAACAACAAAACAAACAATTTTTATAACAAACATTCAAATGGTTAAAAAACTAAATATTTACTTACAATAAAAGGCAAGAATAATAATATAACTAAGATATTATATAATAAATAAGCTATGAAGAAGTTTCTAAGTGAATATAAAGCTGTGAAGAAGAGTCGCTCCGAAGCAGACACAAGGTAAATAAACAATCATTATAGGACTTTTAATTTCAAGTTATTTCAAACTACCCTAGAATACAATTGTAAATTATGTATTAAAATTGTTAGATAGCAGATTGCTTTGTACATTTGCCCATCGTTTGACGAGCAGTCTATTAATCTAGCAAGCGAGCGAGCCCCAACGACGACCACCGACCGCTGCGGATGAAGTGGATCACCGGAGCGCAACGAAAAGTAATTTGTACAAAAAACCAAATTCAGCTCATTGCGAATGGCCGCGTTGTTCGTGATGTTTTGTCTGACCGCACAATATATCGGCGGTCATTGTTGCTAGTCGTTTTTTGTAACGATCGGACTTATAATGCGCCGGTAATGTACCGCGTGCTCTTCGCATCGACGGATTTTACGTTTTTAGCTAAAAAAAAAGTTTTTAAATCGCGAATATATTCTCCTATATTACTAATTGCTAGCCGTTCGTGCTTAGTGCTATTATATTAGAACGAAAAGTGGATTCTCAGCAGAATATGGGAGTTTTCAAGTGGTTGCGTCGGTAAGTACCTACGTAATAAGTTCAGACTAAAGTATAAAGTTTCTGCATGTTGTTTAAAATTCTTGTTATATTTTTCTTGTAATTTTGCAACTGATTTTCGAGTTTGAAATCTCTAGGTGAATCCCTATGTACCTATGAAGCTAATTTTTTTAACTCCAAAATAAGTTACCTCTCTCTAACTACTTCTAGTGCTAAAGCTCACACTAATGAAGTGCCTACACAGAAAATCAATTAATTTTCCTATTCGAATTTGTTATTCCACCACAATAATTATGTCATGTTGCACAAAAGATGGCACTAATTTTTATTAATTTCTTTCTCACATTGATTTTTATTGTAATAAATGAACTTCTGATCTGATTACTTTCGTATGTTGAAAAATTAACTAACAACCTACTTTGACCATCCCATTTATGTTTGCCAGAGATACACCTAATGAACCCATCACCTGTAATAGTGATGTTACCTATCCTAGATTAATACTTACCTACCTAAAAGATGATTATATCAGAACTAATCATCATTTGAACATGAATGACCAAATTCCTAGTCATTGTCCGCTTGATGGTGTCTCCACCTAGATTGCTGATTCATCAGTTTATTCAGAATCCATTTCATTTGATTTCAATGCATGGAGGTCACCAACACAATGAGGTACTATTGCCAATACAGGCTATTGTTGCATGTCATGCAGTATAATTATTGCAATATATTGGCTGCATGTGATGAAATTTGCTCACATTTTGTCAGATATTCAGAACACCTGGTCAAGACAGGTGAGTCAAAACATAGGAAGTAATTTCTCAAATTGCCATTTCCTTTCACGCTTCATTTCACAAATCAATTGCATGTTTACCAATAAGATATTCCAATAAGAATCATTTTAGAATGATTTCCACTGTATAAACATTATAATATAAAGTCACACACAACTCATCACTAAAAGCTTACTGACTGCAGAGCTTGTCTCGTCTACAGCATCCATTATTTTATCCTAAATTGTAAATAAGAATAGTACAATAACCAAATATTAAATTAATTTTAATTCCTAGTTATCTATAATTTAAATTATCCTAGGATTTAAATTTCATAGAGTTTTTTTTTTATACATTTAAAAAAAACGACGGATGGGACTTAATCACAGCAGCATCAATTACCTAGACATTACTATCATAGTCTTGCTAGTTGACCAAAGGATTGTAAGTTCTTATATTTCAGAAAAAGTCCCACTTAGCCTGACGATGAACCTATGACGTCATGACTACGAACTATTTAAATTCTGCGTTATAAAAACTTCGCGCTTACTCTTTACCTAGTTGTTACCTAAATTAGACTAAACACAATATTAGTCATAAATTTCCATGCCTTTCAAAATATCCTCATTGACTGAATGCAGAGAAAGCTAACCCGTCGCCGCGCTTTAAATTCATTTTAAACTGATTTTACGCTCTATTTTAAATGATCCTTTGTTGTATGTAACAACGTAACATTGTAAAAGGAGTAGTAGTTTTCCTTGAGCGCGCTTCTTCAATGCCCTTGTTATGAATACCGGCACTTCTAATCGTCAGCCAGGAACGGTACCTGTTTTTATTAATGCTATGTAAGTATAGAGTAGGTAGGTTAAACTTCGCTTTGTTTTAATATTCAATTTCCTAAGCGATTACTGTAAGATTATGATTTAATATAGACTTACAAATCTCTATCATTAGTGTTCTGAGCGTGTATTAGCGTTTATCAGTTTTTAGGGTCACGCGCTGATGGCTCAGTGGTAATAACGTCAAATGCCAAGATAAAGTCCTTGGTTTCGAATCTTACAAGAGGATTGAGGTAAAGTACCTAAACATCGCCAGGTAATCGTAGAACGGAACTTCGAAGTACCTATTCGGCTGGCTGGTTGTCTGGCACCACCTCAAAAAATCTGTCGCCAGGTCACTACGAGCGGTTCCAGTAGCGGCATTTTTGAGCCAGTTGTACCTATTTCTAGACGTATACTTTCCACCTTGGGTCATATCTACACTCACTATACTATGGTGAGATTGTTGTCCAACAAACATATCCAAAAAAAGTGTTTTTATAAGTCCTGATGAAAGAAAACACCGGCAAAATCTTTTCAATTCTTCGGGTTCTTCATTGTTATGTAAAGACTTCTATATTCTTGCATATCCAGTAAAACTAATAGCTAATCGTTTCGTCATCGTTTTAATTCAATCGTACGTTGTAAGATTCATTCCCACCACGAATTTGGTGTTATATTTTCAGACCGACTAATTTATTTGGCACGACCGAACAATTTTTGCAACAATACAAAGAAACACCGAGAGTGGCGATCGTGATCGTGATTGATGCCTCCATTAATTATTAGATCGGTCCGAACTGAAACCTTCCAAAGCATTCACTAAAACAGTATTGAAATTTCACTTTCACCAAACTATTTGTTGATCGGCGGCTAGCTATTATTTTCTTATTGCCTTCCAAATAACCAAAATTGATAGTTAGACAGCTTCTTATTTATGTAAGCATTATCATCGTGTCACTCCGAGAAGGTATTTGTAATGCTTTCTAGTTTAATTATTAGCTTACGTAACTTATTGTTTGGACCTTTACAATATGATATTATAAAATCGCTGTAAGATAGGTACTCTGTTGCGAATTGATGTCTGGTAATCGCATAATTATATCTAGCTTCTTGCGATTATCTCGTAATAGGGGTACAATTAAATGTTTAA
Organism: Polyploca ridens; assembly: GCA_951394255.1. Classification (NCBI taxonomy): domain Eukaryota; kingdom Metazoa; phylum Arthropoda; class Insecta; order Lepidoptera; family Drepanidae; genus Polyploca; species Polyploca ridens. Next base: position 4,826,639 of record OX596259.1, on the reverse strand, counting down.
AAGGTACCTTCAGGTTGTTCTCAATTTTATTAAGTCACTCACTTAGTTTATTGTTGCCATTTAATTTAAAACAGCGCATACTTTTTTTATCTTCATGGACCAACTAGGTATGCAAGTTTTGTTATTTGTTCTTATGTCTGAATCGATTCAATATCTCAAAAATTGAAAAATGATCAAAATGATACCGCAGACACCTGGGAATAGTTTTTGTACCTACCTGTGATTCGATCAAATTGTTAAATCGGTAAAAGTGTACCGGCCGTTGATCCCGCAGTTGTCATGATTATAATCGCCTCTTATATTACCTGTTACTTGGCTCGAAATTGTATTGCCTATCTGACAACTCCTTTGTTATTTTTTGCATCTACAGTAAGAACCGTGACAAAGCTTGCTGGTGAAGGCCTAATATTATAGGTCACGCACGTAATAGTGTGTATTTTTAAACTTCTGCAAAACCGTTTGTTTGTTTTTAATAAGCTTCAGCTCCATAAAACAGTTAAAGTTCAGTGTAGAATTTTCTTTTTCATCGAGTCTTTTGTAAATTGTATTGACACAAAGCACTTAAACGATTCTATTCAATAGAAAATTCCATTAAACCCAAGTAGATCTCGTCGCCGTTGACCCGCAACACTCCCACGCTTTTGCTGCCTGACTGCCGTCCAAACTACCATTACAAACTTTAAGCCATCGCATCGCTTTATGTTTCAAGTTTTTTCTCAAGCCATTGTTAACCATTAAAATGTGACTGTTGCATTTGTATTTTTTATGTAGGTTTAGTTAGTCCCATTAAAATTCAGTGTCAGTGTAATCGCTTCTGAGTGTCGAGATTGCATCTTTGTTCCCAGGGAGCGCGTGACAGTGACCACTAGTCACAACGTTACCCCCACGCCCACCGCTGAAGAACAACACTCCCAAAGTTCCACACAAATCGGCACTATTCGCACCGAGGAATATAAACGAGACTTAGCAGAGTTCCAAGCGAGAAGATCGTCCGGCGCAAGAGAGTTGCAAGAAACGCCAGTGAAGAAAAAATGTGGCAGACATTCGTTACCTGTATCATGCACAGACTGTACTACGATACACACAGATCACGATAATACCTTCAACTATGAAAAGAAATCCGCACTTAAATATAAGAAGAAATCTCACAGGAGATCGCGAAGCGGTACCCCAGAAGACAGGGTCAACGAAGGCCTTCCGAATATACAATTTCTATTTCAAAACCAAGTTTTTATGCCTGGAAATTTCCTCGCCACTTCGTCTTATTCAGAACCTCAGAAATCAAAACGCCACTCCCGGCAAAGAGTACTCAGGTCACCGGACATGGATTTCCTAGTTCAAAAGCACATTGATTTTAATGTTGACGATCAGGCGAAATCGCCGCCTATGTTCTTTAAGAATAATTCATTGCCGTTCGACATGAAGAACTTTATAGACAGTCTGAAAAGTGAAGACGATGATGAAGTCGATGGTGTCAAAGCGGCGGGAGATGTTAAAACATCTAGTCACTGTTCCGAGAATCCGAATAAGGACGAGAGTGGCGATGAAAAGCTATGGGAAGTAATGAGCGAGTTGAAACACTTTGACCAGTGGGCGGACGAGCAACTGCAAGTTCAGTCGCCGAATGCAACCAGATCTGAAGATAGCAAAGTATGTTGTTTTATTTTTATACTACCGGATTCATTTCATAGTTACGTTATGGGTATAACGTAACTATGAAATGAATCCGGTACTCCATTACTCGCGTCATTAGCAACAAAAAATTGTTACTCACACATAGCAACAAAAACTTAAAACTATACATTTATGGCAAAATTGAAGCCGTACATGACGTGCGGTACTAGTTTTTAATCTCAATGTAACAGAGTACTTTGTTTGACAGTATTTTATGGCTACAGGACCTTTTCGTTTCTTTTCCATGAGTTTCTTTTTGGCACCCCGAAAAGTAGAAGTGTGTAACTTAACACGACCTCGATTTTCGATCGCTTTTCTCTCATATCATCTCGCACTTGACAGTTTATCTGATACCCTAATCCTTTCTAAAACAAAGACACTTGTTTAAACTTTTTAGAGCGACACAAGCGCGTATGGCTTGCCGCTCGCGAGCGCACGCAACCTCGACGTCTCTTTAGACAGGAGTAAAATGTGGAACAATGGAAAATGGGGCGTTGTTCCTGTTCAGATGAAGAAGTTATCTGGTGTGACTGTCGAGCATGTCAAGAAGAAACGAAACCTGGAGATAAATATTTTGAGGTAATGTCGTTGCTAGGTTCAATAGGTGAAACTGAAAACTCGAAATTTTGAACCCATGGGCTTATACATTGCATTCATAAAATGTGGACATACACTAAGGAATTTTTTTTCAAAAAGCTTCCTTTGGAGGTAAAGTGGAGGTTCGTCGGGGGGTCAGCTTGTACATAATATACGACAATAAATGAGCTATAAAGAAAATGAAAACTCCTATAAATATGACTAGAAATATGATCCACTGTTGTTTCTTTCAGAAAGTGTCGCCACCCGAATATAATACTTCTGATGGGGCTGTACCCAGACGCCCAGAACAACGTGCACATTATTTGTGAACGATGCGTGGATTCCCTATTCGGTATACTGCATGTGCAGGTATTTGTTTATTCTTACGTACCTTCATTACCGTTATTATGGCCGTTTTGACAGCCCATATCTATACCTGTGCTGAAAAGAGACATACATAGTGAGAAACGGAGATCAAAATTCGGATCAAGTCTCAAGAATAGATCGTGTTAAACGAAAATAAACCTTATATCATTGGTGAAAATTTTCAAATTATATTTTTTTCGAACTTGACTTGAGCACTGATAGAAGTTGTTTGGTCGTACATCTTAGCCACGGTTGTAATATAAGTTGTAACCGACGTCGAACTTATAACCGACATCAACCTTACTAAACTAGGGTTAACATTAACTGTATAGTAACATGACCTAACAGCACTTTTATGAGGCAAAAAAAGTTGGCTTTGTACACTCTTTGTGAAATTCAAAAGCAATTTTTTCAATATTACACAAAACATAATAGTATATGCTAAAAGATTCTGCCTGCATGATATATCATAATTTAAATCAATAGTTTAAGAGAAAAACAGAGTTGAATTTCCCTTCGTGTACCTATAAATATTTATATCGTCGACTGTACATCAGTTTAGTCATACTTTACTAAAGTTTTTGCCTTCAGCAAAAAAGTCAGTCTTTAATTATTTTTTACACAAAACATTGTACCTAAAAGGACATGCCCATACACATAAGCATCTGTTTCCATGCTCCAAATAGCGAGATATACTTACTTTTTATGGCATTGCAGGCTTTTGCCGTTCACAGTCTCTTCATTTTTTTCAGGGCCGTATCCTAAGCGCTCAAACATCAGTCCAATACGCTTTGGATATAGCGAACGCGCTCGTGTTTCTACGAATGCAAGGCTACATCCACACCGAGCTGACAAGTATGAGCGTCATGATTACCAGCCATGATACCGCCAAGCTAGCAGACCTTGGCCCCTGTGCCAAGTTGAATAAGATCCGAGAGAGGAGAGAGAAAAGCTATGACATTTACTCGCCTGAACCGCAGTATGTCAATATTGAAGGTAATTCAATTTTATTTATACTGTTTTCATTGCTGAAAAGGGAATGTTTAAGCCCGTACTACGTTAGACAAATCGACATGTCAATAACTCGGCCCGTGGAAAACTTTGTTTGATGTTATGGTATCGTCATCATTTGGGATATGGAGGTAAATTGGAGTAGTATAGTCGCCAACGTCCATACCACGTTGAAAACACCGGTTCTCGTCCGATCACCGAAGTTAAGCAACGTCGGGCGTGGTCAGTACTTGGATGGGTGACCGCCTGGGAACACCACGTGCCGTTGGCTTTTTGCATCTATTTGAAAGATTGTCAAAAAGTTGTTCTTCATCCAGTCTATAGAAACTCTTTATATTTATTTGTTCTGACGTTATGATGACGTCATAATATGGAGTTGGAAGCTAACAATTAAATTGAGTTATATAGTCGCCAACGTCCATACCACGTTGAAAACACCGGTTCTCGTCCGATCACCGAAGTTAAGCAACGTCGGGCGTGGTCAGTACTTGGATGGGTGACCGCCTGGGAACACCACGTGCCGTTGGCTTTTTGCATCTATTTGAAAGATTGACAAAAAGTTGTTCTTTATCCAGTCTATAGAAACTCTTTATTTTTGTTCTGACGTTATGATGACGTCATAATATGGAGTTGGAAGCTAAAAATTAAATTGAGTTGTATAGTCGCCAACGTCCATACCACGTTGAGAACACCGGTTCTCGTCCGATCACCGCAGTTAAGCAACGTCGGGCGTGGTCAGTACTTGGATGGGTGACCGCCTGGGAACACCACGTGCCGTTGGCTTTTTGCACCTATTTCAAAGATTGTCAAAAAGTTGTTCTTCATCCAGTCTATAGAAACTCTTTATTTTTGTTCTGACGTTATGTTGACGTCATAATATGGAGTTGAAAGCTAAAAATTAAATTGAGTTGTACAGTCGCCAACGTCCATACCACGTTGAAAACACCGGTTCTCGTCCGATCACCGAAGTTAAGCAACGTCGGGCGTGGTCAGTACTTGGATGGGTGACCGCCTGGGAACACCACGTGCCGTTGGCTTTTTGCAACCTTTTTGAAACATTTATAAAAAGCTGTTCTTCAACCTTAAGAATCTCTATTTTTATTCTCTTTTAATTACGTTATATTATGGATTATTTTGGAACACACATTAGCATCCTTATCCTTACCACAGATCATATCCTTACATTATTAAAAAGTCTCTCTGTCGGTGTGTTCGTCAAAGTCAAAGTTTTAGGCGCTGTGACCAAAGGGAGCTAAACGGCGACCGTATCAAGTGAAACACCTATGTCAAGCCCAATATATTATAACTAGCAGACCCCCGTGGTTTCACCCGCGTACGGTTTGAATTTTTGTGCGCGGAACACTATTAAATTTTTCAAAAATAAAAGTAGCTAAGTTACTCCTTATAACATCAGCTATAAACCGGAACAGACAGACAAAAATGTTTAAAAACTCAATCCGATTTTATTAAAAAAAGTTGAACTCACATAAAAGCTTGGTGCAATGGGGTGCAATCCAATACTCTTTAAAATTGGAATGTCAAATATAAAAGAATATTTAAATCAAAAGCAGTAAGGAGTATTGATATCAACTTCGATGCAAATCATCCCTAAAATAACTTTCTACCCCTTTTTAACCCCGTTAGGCGATGAGTTTCAATAAAATACCAAACACGTCTTCCATCAATTCTTTAAAGAATGTTTATGCAAAATGAAGTGGATTGGACCAAGGAATCACGTTGTCTCATACAAACTTTGCCCCCGTTTTTCACCGCCTTAGGGGTAGAATTTCGTAAAATCCTTTCTTATCGGATGCCTACGTCATACAAAGAACATACCCTCCAAGTTTCAGGTCTCTATGATCAGCGGTTTAGTCTGTGCGTTGATCCATCAGTCAGTCATTCAGGACAAAGCATTTTATATGTATGGATTAAATTATTATAATATAATATTTATTGAACCTCGTTGTCTCCAGATACTCGACAAACTTCACAAGCGGACTGCGAGCCTCTACTATCAGAGAACCCTTCGGAGACATATTTAGGTGCTAATGCCATTGCCAAGGTCTACTCAATCTACAAAGACTCTGAGCTATATTGTTGGCAAGCGCCTGAACTGTTTGTGCCTAGTGAAGACGGTTTAGTATTCCCATGTTCGAAAAGCGACGTGTATTCACTGTGCTTGATACTGATGGAAAGTTGTAATGGTAAGTTATGATAATGACTCGATATCTTTTACCCAAATAGGTTGGATTTGGGCCTCCCGAAATGTTTTAGAGATTTAGAGACTAGAATCCACAAATGTTTATTAAATAGTATGAAACCGAGCGTGTCATTTTTTAGGTTCCGAAACCAAAAGGGTGCTAACCCTATTACTAAACTGCCGCTGTCCGTCTGTCTGTCAGTGAACTTTATGTCCCTTCGTTGTGGAAGTTACTCGCACTAGGCCGGTTCTTTCTAACTGCGATGAAATGAAACTAAACATTGACTCGCCTTGAAAAGTTTTTACTGTTAGTGGATTTTTTTTAAAGTTTTCAACGAAAGGATGTCGCGGATTATACAAGTTGGTAACTAAAGACACGCGGCAGGTTTGACCGGACGGGTATTTGTTCCGGTCCACATAGGAAGTGCCCTGCCTTATACTTTGGGTCCCCGGCTAAATACAGTCCACTTAAACGCTTTCGCACCACCATAAAGTTTTAAGAAACAAAGAAAGTTCTCGTTATAATGTAAATGTAGGTCATCACTACTTTATTCGTCCTCCGTCATGACGTCTTACCCTGACTGCCTCTAATTAGTCCCAAGTCCGCGAAAATGTCGATGGATATATTTCGATATAAGTCAAACATGCCCCATAAGTTGCTTCTCAGGTTAGCCTGCAGATGACCTATACATATCACGTAGGCTTTTTGAAACCATGGCTCTATCAGACAAAAATACTCAGATCAGAATTTTCTTTTAGCCACTATCCCATGGAAAAATCTCACATACGAAAAACTGTTGGAACAGTACACATTATGGAAGACAGGGGTACCATTACCACAGGATGGCACCTACCCTGGATGCCTGCTAGCCTTGCTTCAATCGGGATTGAAAATACAACGCAACGATCGTATGGATCTCAATACACTACAGGACACACTGCAATCTGTAAAGGTAACTTAACAATTACAAGTTTTGAACTTATTAAAAATGTGTTATAGTATTTTTTGGGCAAAAAACCCATGAAAGAAAATCGAGACAAGCTCTAAGACTTCGTTTCTCAATTAATCAATATATACTTATATCTATATTAATTTTCACCCGCGTTCCCGGGATAAAAAGAATATGTCCTTCTCCATAGCATAGGCTATCTGCATGCCAAATTTCTTGATGATCCATTGAGTAGTTGAGGCGTGAAGTCGTAACAAACAAACTCACTTTCGCATTTATAATAGTTATTAATTAATTAATATAGTATTATAAAGACACGGATTTTGTATTTTTGATTATATGCTGTGCTGAGGGTAATCTCCGGATCTACTGATCTAGCTATATTAACCTGAATGGTCATTCGTCAAGCAAGTCGGGAAATGTGGTGGCTCTTGGTCCAACAGTCTTGGATGCTTCTACGGCGTGCGCTACGTCATTAGTTAATAATTATGTACACACGGCAACACATCAAGCTATACATTTCCAGTATAAGCTGATCTCGCATTGTATAGGATTTCCCTGCAATGAGAGGTCAGCTTATATTGGAAATGTATAGCTTGATCTGTAGCCGTGCGTACGGCTAAATTGTTCCTCTTGAAAAGTTGTATAAAAAAGTCAACTATGAATAAGACTGTTCACTCCGGTCGGCGGGTTCGAAATGCAACCGGAATGTAGTGGCTTGAAAATAGCGTGGGTTGTGAACATCGGTGGCTGGTGATAAATGAAAGTTGGTTTTCTTCAGAAAACTTGATGTATTCTTGAGTAACACCGTACACAATACAAATAAATGAATTTGAGCCAATAATTTCACTTTTAGCTTGAATAAATGAATTAATACAATAAATGCCGTGTAGACCGAACGGACTTGAAAATGAGAGAGAGAACCACAGATTAACAAAAATGACTATAGATAATTTGACTAGTGTTGCTAGTAATGAGTGAAGATTTGCATACAAAATACAGATAAAACATTATTGAATTATAGATTAAAAACTTATAGCTAATAATTATTGACATTATAAAAAACATGTTAATTTGAATTAACATTCCTGGGCCCCCTCAGCAGGAGAAAGGACAATGTTACTACTGTAAACATTGAAAAGATTAATACAATGAACAAATAATAAACCAGAAACTTAAGACCTTAAATTATTTATCTTAAACCTTAACTAGTATTACAATCAATTGGTAGTTTACATAATTTTACTACCGGTCTTATGAATTCACCATACTGAGTCTTGACTTTCACTGATCTTACAATTGAATCTCTACCTTTATACAATTCAATGACTCTACCTCGTTTCCATTGAAGTGGTGGTGAATTCTCATCTATAATTAAAACTAAATCATCAATTTTTACACTTTCTGATTGATTATACCATTTATTACGAGCCTGTAAAGTATTTAAATATTCCAAGTGCCAGCGAGACCATATGTTTTGATACATTTTTTGAATAACTTGAAACCGTGATAAGCGTGACATTTTAGTATTTTTCCAGTGGACCTCTGGTAATGCTACAAGTGGTTGACCGATTAGAAAATGACCTGGGGTTAAAACTTCAAAATCGCAAGGATCATCTGACATTGGCACAAGTGGACGTGAATTAAGAATGGCTTCTATTTTCGATAAGATTGTAATGAGTTCCTCAAACGTTAGAATAGTATCTCTTACCTCCCTCTTCAGTAGATTTTTCGCACTTTTGACAGCAGCTTCAAATAATCCTCCCATATGAGGTGAAGCTGGAGGGTTGAATTCCCATTTGATGTTCTGAATTCTAAACTCCTCCTGAAGTAATAATTCATTATTGATTAAAAACTGATTAACCTCTTTGAGATAATTATTGGCACCTATATAGTTTGTACCCCTATCTGATCTGATGAGTGAAGGCAGCCCTCTGCGGCTGACGAATCTGGTGAATGTAGCTATAAAGGCTTCCACAGACAACGATGAAACTAATTCTAAATGAACTGCCTTGGTTGCTAGGCAAACAAAGACACATAAATAAGCCTTTACTGACTTTGCATTCCTGAGTAGACTGCTTTTAACCAAAAAGGGACCTGCGAAATCGGTAGCAACGCCTGAAAATGGACGCGCAGCTGTGACTCTATCTGCAGGTAGATCTGCCATGAATGGTGGTTGAATTGATGGATTGAACCTGAAACATACTAAACATTTTCTTATGACCCTAGATACCTGACGCTTGACTGACGTGATCCAATATTCTCTTCTAAGAATAGCAATTAAAGCATTGGTTGCTGCATGACAATATGACCGGTGATAATACTCTATTAAAAGTTGACCAAATCTGTGATCCTTGGGTAATAAGTAAGGATGACGTGCCCCATATGGCAATTCTGATCTTCTTAATCTTCCCCCTACTCTGATTAATCCATCTTGATCTATGAATATACTTAATTTCTGTAATGACTTGCATACTGGTTTTCCTTTCTTCAATAATGCAATTTCTTCACTGAATGACTGAGACTGTATTTCCTTGATCCAATACTTTTTGGCTTCTCTTATTTCTTCAATAGATAATATCTTGCTAAGATTTCTTTGTGACTTAGGTAGCCTGATATTTCTAATAAACCTAAGTATGAATGCTGTGACATTGATAAGCTTGCTGAACTTACTGACTCGTGATAACAATGACTGTTCCCATGACTCCGTTGGTGTTGTGACACGAACAAGCTTCTTAAATCCTGGTAAATTCTCTGGCATGATGATAGTTGACTTAGGCCAATCCTTTTCTTGTTGAAGAAGCCATTTGGGTGACCACCAATCATCATAGTCTAGTAAATCTTCAGCTGACATACCTCTAGATGCACAATCAGCTGGGTTGAATTCAGATTTAATATGTCTCCATACCATATTCCTCTTAGAACCTTGAATTTCCTGAACTCTATTGCATTCAAAGGTCTGAAGCATGTGAGGTTTCGTATTTAACCATGCCAATACTATTGAGCTGTCTGACCATGCATTTATACTGTCAATATGAACTTCGTTTTCATATGCTTCAGCGACGTGATTTAAAAGTTTATAAACTAAATGAGCTGCACTTAACTCAAGTTTAGGTATAGTTTGAGTAGTCTTCTTAGGCGCAACCCTCGATTTAGCCATGACCAGTTGCACCATAACTCTTCCTGATGAATCTAGGCTACGTAGGTATACACACGCTGCATATCCTTGCTCTGAGGCATCTCCAAATCCATGAAGTGAGTATGACACAGCTTCTGGTAATGAAACACATCTTGGTAAATTTAAATATGAAAGATATTTGAGATCATTGATAAGACCATTCCAATGCTCAAGAACTGAATCACTAATTGGTTCATCCCAATTAAGTCCATCTGTGAATAATGATTGAAGAAGTAATTTAAATCTCAATATGATAGGAGTACAGTATCCACACGGATCATATAACCTAGCTATGGTACTGAGTATACTCCTTTTAGTTGTAGGTTGTCCGGTAGGTATATTAAGCTGATATGAAAATGAATCTGATACAGGATCCCATTGAATTCCTAGCACCTTGATGAAACTCCTATCCTGAGAATCAAATTGACGTGGTTGTTCACAATGATCACCTGGTAAATCCTTCAATACCTCGTCATTGTTTGATGACCATTTCCGAAGCTCATAACCTGCACTATTCATCAAGTGCTTGAGTTCTTCTTTTAATTCATTAGCCTCTGATACTGTATCTGCTCCAGTCAAAATATCATCAACAAAGATCTGACTTCTGATGGTTTCTGCTGCGCGAGAATTTGGGTGATCTGATTCCCAATCATCAGCTAATTGCAGTAGTGTTCTGATTGATATATATGGGCTTGACCTTAGTCCATAAGTGTTAGTATTTAATTCGTATACCTTGACTGGTTCGGTAGGAGTTCTTCTCCATAGTATGAGTTGATACTTCCTGTCCTCAGGGTGAATCCATGTCATTCTGAACATCATCTTAATGTCAGTAGTGAAGACAATCTGATGTCGTCTGAAATTCAACAATATTTTTGTTATGTCATTTTGAAGTGGTTTGCCACTATGAAGGCATTGATTTAATGAAACTCCTGTGGAAGTCTTCCCGCTTCCATCAAAGACAACTCTTAATTTGTCAGTACCTTTCTTGAATATACCATGATGAGGTATAATGAAGTGCTCTGAATCAAATTGAAACTTTGATAATGACATATGACCAAGGCTTTCATATTCATCCATGAACTCTCTATATTTATCAGCAAATATAGGATTTTTATCCATTTTTCTTTCTAATGACTTGAGCCTTTGCATAGCTAATGCTTTTGATTCACCCAACATTGGCCTCTCTGATAATAATGGCAACCTTACCATGTATTTCCCATCAGGCATTCTATTGACAGAAGAATTATACAACCTTTCACATTCCATGTGTTCTGGATGATCAGCTGGCGGTGTTGGGGGTTCCTCTATCTTCCAGAACCTCTCGAGAACCTCCTCAAGCCTGGAAGCCAGGACTCCATAATCTTGTACTGATGTACATCCTCGCAGTGATCTGTCACTCGTTGAGTCGAGTAGTGATCCCATGACAACATGACCAAAACATGTTCCATATGCAAAAAGCCCTGGAATATTTAATGAAATCTTTGAACCTACAAACACATAATTTAATATATCTGTTCCAAGTATGAGATCCACTTCCTGAGGTTTGTCAAAGTTCTGATCAGCTAATATGATATCATTATTATTAATTAAATGACTACAATTCAAATGATATGAAGGAATGTCTCCTGTGATAGAATACATGACTATAGCTAGTGTACTGATGATAGGTACTATTTTGCCTATTGGTTTGATAACTATTCTTGATAAAGTTCCGGGTAAATCAACCTTTTGATGGCCTACTCCATATATTTCTGTACTATTAGACTGTTGGTGCAATTTTAATTTATTTACCAATGATTGTTTGATGACTGAGACACTTGCCCCTGTGTCTAATAAAGCTCTGACCTTATAATAGTGTCCATCACCCCCTTTGATACCAACCACTGCGGTTGGACAGATGGCTATGGGTAATGGACGCTTGTCACCAACAGTGGACCTGTCCTATTCGAGTCGGTCAGGACTGAGCCTGGATCCGAAGCGCAACTCCTGGAACCTGAGTTGGGCTCGGGCTGCACGTTCTCCTACCTTAGGAATGCCTTGACTTGATTGAAATAGCCTCTCCGGCACCTGATTACTGGTTGATTGTTCTACCGCATGTGACTGATTCCTGGTCTGGGCCTGAGCATCAGACTCTCGGCGGTGATCCGCTGATGATGGTACCTGAGTCTTATTACTGGCATTCTGTGACTTCAGATTTGGTGAAGTTTGGGGTTCTTCAACACACAGTAATGAATTATGATCCTTTGATCCACAGTGCTTACACCAATTTGGATGGGTGCACTCATTTGCATAGTGCTTCCTTAAGCACCTAAAACAATGACCTGATTTGAAAGCCCAGGACTTCCTGGCCTTAGGATGAAGAGTATTGAACTTGCGACACTTATACAAGTTGTGCAGTGGCCTTTGACAATATGAACATTCTGAAATCGAATTCACCTGTGATGAAAGTCCCTGAGATGAATGTCCTGGAGTAGCATCTGCCTGATGAAGAGGTGCTCTCCTTCTTGATGGAAGTGACCGTTGCTCTGCCTCTGTGATGGTTAAGTGCAACCTGCACTGCTCGTCCAGGAGATCCATCAACTGATCCAATGTTGGCAGCTTATCGTGATTCTTGCCATACCTTTCTTCAAATAATGATCTGATTCTAACAGGCAACTTCTGTAAAATGATGAACAATAGTAAATATGACCACTCTTTAATGGGCATTTTTAATTTTTCTAGGGCCTGAATCGACTCCCTAAGTGGGTCATACAAATCCTTCCTAAGGGTCAATGACTGAGGTTGTACTGTAGGCAGTTTCATGATTCTATTGATGTAGGTGTCTAATAATAATCTTGAGTTATGATATCTACCTTTGAGTAGATTGAGCGCTACCTCATAGTTAGCTTCGTCCATTGGCAACTGTCTGACTAATGATAGTGCCTCCCCTTCCAGAGATGTACGTAGATAATAATGCTTCTCAGCATCGGACAGAATTGATCGTTCGTGAACTAATGATTGAAATAAGTCAAAGAAAGGTATCCAGTCCATGATTAAACCAGAAAATCTTGGCAATTCTATTGGCGGTAATTTTGCGAGCACATCTGATTGCTTACCTGTGACTTTGGGTGTAGAAATACCTTCAGACTGTGCCTGCTCCACCCGGAGCATGTATTCATTGATCTGAGAGAAGTCTGCCTTGAACTTGGCGGATTCCTCCTCTGGAACATCTTCCAATTGTAGCAATTTTTCGTATGCTGAAATGAACTCATCATAATATTTATCAAACTGCCGTTTTGCCACACTTGCTGAGATTGAAGTTTTATTTTGGTCAATCGTATTATAAAAATCGGACAACATCCGATGCTTCGATACGAACTGCGCCTTGAAATGTTTATACTCGTTTAAAGGCATCGTGTTGACTTAATTACACTACCCTTTTAAACTAATATTACACTTTAGATCAATATTATAAACTTATAAACAAACCGGTAGGTAACCTAACCTAACCAAAAGTTTGCCAAAACTAAATGACACTGACAACTTTGACACTCGACGACTTGACTCTTGACGCGTTATTTGAATTTGTTGGCGCCAAACGACCAACGCTCGAACTGATGAAAATGTATTTTTCGATGAAAACTCCGATGAACCAGGTTTACAGCACCCGCTGAGTTGAATTTGCAGTACCCGATGGAAATGAACCGATGATTATTGAAATGAAGAAATAGGTACTTTTTCACACGGCGACAATGGCGTCCCTCGCTGCGCCCGTGTTGAATTCCGTTGAAACTTGAGATGACGCAATCGCGCAGTCAACGCGATGACGCCTTCGACGATCTTCGTTGAACTTCGATGTAGTGACTTTTTTCTGAATTCCCCTCATGAGCCACCAAATAATGTTCACTCCGGTCGGCGGGTTCGAAATGCAACCGGAATGTAGTGGCTTGAAAATAGCGTGGGTTGTGAACATCGGTGGCTGGTGATAAATGAAAGTTGGTTTTCTTCAGAAAACTTGATGTATTCTTGAGTAACACCGTACACAATACAAATAAATGAATTTGAGCCAATAATTTCACTTTTAGCTTGAATAAATGAATTAATACAATAAATGCCGTGTAGACCGAACGGACTTGAAAATGAGAGAGAGAACCACAGATTAACAAAAATGACTATAGATAATTTGACTAGTGTTGCTAGTAATGAGTGAAGATTTGCATACAAAATACAGATAAAACATTATTGAATTATAGATTAAAAACTTATAGCTAATAATTATTGACATTATAAAAAACATGTTAATTTGAATTAACAAAGACATTATGATTATGTTTGACATTCTTTTTAACCGACTTCAAGAAAAGGAGGAGGTTCTCAATTGGGATGTTTGTATTTTTTTTTTTATGTATGTTCGGGCATAACTCCGTCATATATGGACGGATTCGCAAAATTCTTTTTTTTTCGAAATGGGTTTATACCGAAATGGTCCCATATAAATTTCATATAGATGAAACTAAAAATTCAAAAATAAATTAACTTTTTAACAAAAAAAAATAAACCGCCTTCAAAGTACACTAAAAAGTATGAAATAACTCCTATCTGACACTGTTTTGAAGTCAGCGAAATATTTTCTATAGAACACGTCATGCGATTTCGCTCACCTCAAAACAGTGTCAGATAGGAGTTATTTCATACTTTTTAGTGTACTTTGAAGGCGGTTTATTTTTTTTGTTAAAAAGCTAATTTTCAGTATGACGTGTGTGTGTCAAACGCTGGTAGCAAAAATTTGTTTCAAACTTCATGTTTGACGCCATCATAACAGATTTTGTTGGTAAAATTGACTAATACTGTAGCCAACGTCCATACCACGTTGAAAACACCGGTTCTCGTCCGATCACCGAAGTTAAGCAACGTCGGGCGTGGTCAGTACTTGGATGGGTGACCGCCTGGGAACACCACGTGCCGTTGGCTTTTTGCAACTTTTTATAAGATTGGCTAGACATATGTCACTAGGCAGTCTGTAGAAAGAAACTGTATACTTTTATGCCAGCTTTATGACGTCACAATATAACTTTTAAGTGGTATAATTGAGTTGTATAGTCGCCAACGTCCATACCACGTTGAAAACACCGGTTCTCGTCCGATCACCGAAGTTAAGCAACGTCGGGCGTGGTCAGTACTTGGATGGGTGACCGCCTGGGAACACCACGTGCCGTTGGCTTTTTGCATCTATTTGAAAGATTGTCATAAAGTTGTTCTTCATCCAGTCTATAGAAACTCTTTATTTTTGTTCTGACGTTATGATGACGTCATAATATGGAGTTGAAGCTAAAAATTAAATTAAGTTGTATAGTCGCCAACGTCCATACCACGTTGAAAACACCGGTTCTCGTCCGATCACCGAAGTTAAGCAACGTCGGGCGTGGTCAGTACTTGGATGGGTGACCGCCTGGGAACACCACGTGCCGTTGGCTTTTTGCATCTATTTGAAAGATTGTCAAAAAGTTGTTCTTCATCCAGTCTATAGAAACTCTTTATTTTTGTTCTGACGTTATGATGACGTCATAATATGGAGTTGGAAGCTAAAAATTAAATTGAGTTGTATAGTCGCCAACGTCCATACCACGTTGAAAACACCGGTTCTCGTCCGATCACCGAAGTTAAGCAACGTCGGGCGTGGTCAGTACTTGGATGGGTGACCGCCTGGGAACACCACGTGCCGTTGGCTTTTTGCATCTATTTGAAAGATTGTCATAAAGTTGTTCTTCATCCAGTCTATAGAAACTCTTTATTTTTGTTCTGACGTTATGATGACGTCATAATATGGAGTTGGAAGCTAAAAATTAAATTGAGTTATATAGTCGCCAACGTCCATACCACGTTGAAAACACCGGTTCTCGTCCGATCACCGAAGTTAAGCAACGTCGGGCGTGGTCAGTACTTGGATGGGTGACCGCCTGGGAACACCACGTGCCGTTGGCTTTTTGCAACTTTTTATAAGATTGGCTAGACATACCTAGGTATATGTCACTAGGCAGTCTGTAGAAAGAAACTGTATATTTTTATGCCAGCTTTATGACGTCACAATATAACTTTAAGTGGTTTAAATGAGTTGTGAAGTCGCCAACGTACATAACACGTTGAAAACACCGGTTCTCGCCCTATCACCAAGAATACCAAGATATCATGTCTTGGTTTCGTTTTAGCATTATTAATTTCTATTCAGATTGTATTCTGTAGCTCTGATATGATTTCGTTCAGTTGATTATTAGTAAGTGCATTATTTTCTTCTGGATTGATTATGTCACTGAGATACAGTCAGTTGCAGAAACGTTCTTTAAATTTTAAAGTCGGGATTAAACACTAATCTTCCATTAAACTGTTGCACAAACAGTCATTTGATTAATAACTAATGCCTCCTTTAAATTTAACTAATGAAGTGTCAAACGATCCTTTAAAACCTCATTTACGTAGTTTTATGTTGCACAAAGCGACATAACCTTTAAATATGCCTAAAGTGGTTTTGTGCGTGCCGTTGGCTTTTTGCAACTTTTTAAGATTGGCTAGACATACCTATATGTCACTGGGCAGTCTGTATAAAGACTCTGTATATTTTTATGCCAGCTTTATGACGTCACAATATAACTTTAAGTGGTTTAAATGAGTTGTGAAGTCGTCAACGTCCATAACACGTTGAAAACACCGGTTCTCGCCCTATCACCAAGAATACCAAGATATCATGTCTTGGTTTCGTTTTAGCATTATTAATTTCTATTCAGATTGTATTCTGTAGCTCTGATATGATTTCGTTCAGTTGGTTATTAGTAAGTGCATTATTTTCTTCTGGATTGATTATGTCACTGAGATACAGTCAGTTGCAGAAACGTTCTTTAAATTTTAAAGTCGGGATTAAACATTAATCTTCCATTAAACTGTTGCACAAACAGTCATTTGATTAATAACTAATGCCTCCTTTAAATTTAACTAATGAAGTGTCAAACGATCCTTTAAAACCTCATTTACGTAGTTTTATGTTGCACAAAGCGACATAACCTTTAAATATGCCTAAAGTGGTTTTGTGCAACATCTTTAAATTGACGGATTCATTAGCGTTAATGTCTCATTACTTAATGAAGCTTTAATGGTGATCTTTGTGCAACCGAATGATAATTTGAGTTAGTTTTCCTTTTCCGAAATGTGTTTTTTCCTGCTGACGTAATTTTTATTTATAAAGCATCTCCTTCGGATGTAAAATTTGAGCTACGTGTATTTTATTTTGCAGTAACAAGCTTCGTCATCGTGTTATTAATGTTGGACGTAGACATTAGCGGAATCAAGTTCATGTAGCTAACAAGTCACTGGCCCTGATTCTGTTGTTCACAACTAAACTAATTTTAATGTCACTATGTCTCTTTCTAACAAAGAACATAAGAAAAGGATGTAAGAAATTTAGTCCTGTCAAATTAGTCCAATACTTGTTTTCAATATAAATTTAGTCGCCATCTATCGCGGTTACGCCGAAATACACGCAAAATAAGACGCCAAAGATTAATTTGCAACTTAAAATATGTTCTATCCTTTTACAATCATGTTCGTAAGAAAGAGATGAGATGTGACTAAAATTAGTTTAGTGCGATTAACAACAGAATCGGCACCATTATGTTGTAGGTTTATTCGTTTTTGTTAGGTATACGACATGTATACGATCATGTCTGGTCAATCACATACATTTTATAATTAGTGTAGAATTTACACGTATAGATGTCGCTACAAACATCGTTTGGACTGATTGAGAATTAATTCTTAGTCAAAACGCTACTAAATCACTTTTGATGAAGCTTTGTAGCAAGGGAATATAATTTGAGGTTTAATAATTTATTAAATTCATATGTAAAACTCGTATCTTAAATATTTGCAATTTATGTAATTTTACTTAAATCTTACGACCTTACATAGATGGCCTACGCGTCGCGCGTCAATTTACGATTTTTTTTAAAGGATAATGGGCGGTGTCGTACTTTGTGTTGTAAACCTTATCATATGAAATGAAATCTATGTCATATGAAAGGTCTCCATGAGTATTACATTTGTTAGTATGGGCATATTTAAGTATGTATCGCGTGCAAGGAAAAAGTTATAGTGGTTTAATTTATTCAACAAAATAGCTTAGATTACAATTACAGATATTAAGATACTTTTCAGTAAATAGACAGCTTTTACTCGGCGAATTTGCTCTAATATAGTAATGACGAGTAGCAGCTATATAGTAGCTTCTTAAACATGAAACTTGGGAATCGACAACTCTATTACTGCACTCATGTGTGGTATAAACGAGAAATGGTAGCTACTATACGACTATTGAATAAATGTACTATAAGAATATCGAGTAAACGTTTACACAACACGGTTAAAGCACTTAAAGCAAAAAATGCTAAAAAGTCGTAATAAAAGCTTTTACACTACATTGTGGGCACTACGTAGCAACTACTCAACATTTATTCCATCTGTAGCCGAATAACTCATTCATTATTCGACTGTTTGCTAGTTGGGGAGCTTACCCAGCAACTACATTGACGATAGGATGTATTGAAGTAGCCTGTCTGCACTTGCTTCCCTTGGCAGTTAATTCAAGGCTCAATTCTAATTAATAATTATGCATATAACAGGTAGAGATTTCGAGATGGCATATTAATTTATTACGAAAATTAGGTTTATCATGGCATACAGAGTCAATCAGGATGTGATAGAATAGTAGATTGTTATTTAAGGAGCTAAAATTACCCATCATACACGAGGTAGTTCTACTTCCGAGCTTTAGAGAGGAGTAAATAGAAACAGAGTAATAATGGGATTTTAGCGCCGTGTGTAACATTCTATTTTTCACTACAATTGCGACAAAATAAAATCAACCAATACAATTTTTTTTTTCTCTTTCTCTTCCATCTGTACATTATGTTCCTTCTCACTATATGATGACATGTTCACTATTGTAAAATAAATTACGGTCACCAACTCAATTTGCACTTATTCTAAAGATTTCACGCCAATGCCTTTTATTTAATTTCTTCTATAGCCGTAACGCAATGCAGTAGGTCTGTTTTCCGTAGTCATTTGTTGAATGGATATAAATAAAAGAAACTGAAAAGAAAGCGGATAAATTTATTTTGGATGACGAGGATTATTTTTCAGTGGGTCCAATGGAAGAAACAACTTTTATTGGACTTGCTGAACGATAAGTAATAGTGCTAAGTTTCAAATTTATAAACCCAAGGAATGAGATTTTTCAAGAGAAAAAGAGCGCGACGGACTGAGCGAGCGTTGGAACATGACGTCACACGCATCGAGTACCGAGCGGTTGAATCGCGCGTCGCGCGCTCATTTAAAAATTCTATATCTCGGAATGTAATTGTCGTATTGAAATAATTCTTTCACATATATTTTTTATTTTCTACAGAAAATACGATGAGCTAACTTTCAGAATTAGTGAAAATTCTTCATTGTTGATGAACAATAGCTAGAGTATTTTGGGAATTGTCTCAATTAACCGTGGGGTAAGATGCAACTTAAAATCAGTATTTTTAGAATTGAATAACATAATAATAATTCTTTGGATTAGTTTAGGACTTAATGTATGGAATTCTTATCTTATTTGAACAAAAGTATATAGTAAATGCTACGCTCTACCCACACAAAAAAAAAAAAAAAAAATGTGCTCATTGTTCTTTAAAATTAAATTCTTTCAACAGTGTCATCTGTTGTCATTTACTGAAAAACAAACATTGCTGTAGTCACTTACAAACCCAGAATAGGAATTAGTACCCCAATCTCGCCACCGGCGCTGTACTTGCGCGAGTTATGGTGGTAACTTTTGTAGTATGGGCGCTGTCTCTCTGTTGTACGTAGTATTTATATACTCTGAGATACGATCATAAAGCGATTTATTTACAAAAACTGTTTATTACAGCGCCCTCTATGTGCTCGGCTAAGTTTTAAAGTAACATTCAGTGGTAGATGTAGGTGTCAATTAGTTAAAATTGATGGGCGACAGATGGCGTTGTTAGTTTAAATTATGAACTAAATATGATAGTAAGCGGTTACCGTAGCCATATGGACGGTTGCAATCACTCACGCGTTACCGACCCTTTCCCCTCCCCAATAAGCACTGGCGACCTTACTCACGCGCATGAACACAACAAAGTTATTTGGCTGCGGCACTAGATCGCTGTTGCTATATTTATTACGTAGCATTATCACAATTTTGTCGAATACACTAACCCCCTTATTCATAATCGCTTTTTAACTAAATCAGTGTAATAGTATGCCCCGTCTCACTCTTTCGATCACCAAATGTCACCTGTCAGATAAAGACTTCGGAATTTTAGCTAATCAACGTTTGATAACTTTATTAAGGGGATAAACGTGTCACAATGGGTTGTTTAACTGAAATTATTATGTTCGGTTTCATGGATTTTCACATTAAATTCTTTTGTAACGATAAAGGTTTTCTTATGCTATAAATAATTGCTGTTATAAACAATTTAACAATGTAAACCTGAAAAATACGTTTTTTAGTCTATAGCCGAATTGTTTACATTACTCTCCTCTCTCTATCATATTTCTTCTTCCAGCCTATAGAAAACTATTTTTATTCTAATTTTATTCTATGACTTAATAATATGGATTATGGTGGAATAATTGAATCGTATAGTTGCCAACGTCCATACCACGTTGAAAACACCGGTTCTCGTCCGATCACCGAAGTTAAGCAACGTCGGGCGTGGTCAGTACTTGGATGGGTGACCGCCTGGGAACACCACGTGCCGTTGGCTTTTTGCTACTTTTTACAAGATGGACAAACAATATTTCACCACCGTCATTCATCGGAGTCAGTATTTGGATGGGTGACTGCTGGGCCTGAGAACAGCATGTGCCGTGGCTATAACTTAATTTGTGAACTTGAATCATACATACATTTAATGATTTAATTATTAATTTTAACTTTTTTTTATTTCGTAGACTAAGTTATGTCATTATGCTTTTCTCTTACAGAGCAGTCTTGACCAAATCGGATACATCATAATACCAGCCAGGTTACCCACCAAGAAAACACATTTTAGTTCCACTACTTCTGCAACAGATTCAGAGTGTTTGAGCCCTCAAAACATTGAGCACAAAGCAGTTATCCACAAAGTTAGAGATAGTTCCACAGAGAGTGAAAAAGACTACAGCAAAAGTGATCACAGTCCACTATACGAAACAATTAGGAAAACTCATTCGAGAATCACTTGTTCCATTGCAGAAAAATGCTTCATATCTGACGAAGAGGATGAACAAGACAAACCTTTACTAAAATACGATCTGTTACCCGAAAAAGACTATTCAAGTGCCTGTTCTACCCCTCTAGCCAAAATCAGGGCAAGAATTAAAGATATAGGCACCCCTGGCGCTCTACATCGAAGCGATTCTACAGAATACTGCAGTTTTTTAAGTCCCAACCGCACAGTCAACTTAGGACTCAATGATACTAGTATTAAAGATAAAAGTAGTGTGGAGCGACCGATGGCTAAGCTGAGTAGAAGTTTTACACCAACGTCGTATAAGCCCCTTCATATTAAAGTGCCTGAATTTAATTTGGACTCTATTAAACCGTTGCTGAAGGATCAGAATTGTATGGAGAAATCATCGTACAATTTCGATATAAAAAATTATAGCTTGCCGTCGACACCGATAGCTCGTAGTAACAAATTGAGGAAGAATGCTTGGCTGTCTGGCGATCTCAATGTGGTTGAACGATGTGCAGATAAACTCAGAGATGGTGTTAACAAGTTGGCGAGTAGAGAAGGTATGAATTAATCAATTAATTACTTATGTATCTGATGAATGGCATACTTTATGGTTGGGAAGCCAAGTGGTTAATTCTCTATTGTCAATCAACTATCTATGTGGCAGGCCGATTGTTAGAGCTTGTTAGGGTCAATTTATATTGCCGCGGGTCGGAAGGGTAGCGAATTTTTGCTACGAAATTGTACATATCATAATGAACTTTATAAAATACAAACACATACTAAATACGAGCCAAACAAGAGGTTGCGCGTCTTCCGCGGAATCCTCGCGCATTCTCGAGAATTCCTCGCTTATTGCCTCGTATTTAGTTTGTGTTGTTCAATTGACATAAAGTTCATTATGCTTCGTTGCAAAAAGTCGCTTCCCTTCCTTTCCGCGGCAATGTAAATTGAGCCTTAATAAACTGGTTGTTAGTAGGTAGTTTACAAAACGGATCTGCATTACAAACAGCTTGTCAGATGTGTGTGTACTGCAGAAACGATGTGTGTGTACTGCAGTAACTTTTTGTTCATAGAATCAAAAAATGTCCGCTCTGCGCCTGAAACACCTGTCGCGTCGATTGATTCATCTCCAAACGAGAAACGAAAGACTTCTGTTGATTTCTCGCCGCCTCAAGATTTGACGCATGAACATTCACCGGAGAGTGTTGACACTGTCCGGGAGAGTGTTGACACCGTCCGGGACAGCATTACTGGATTGAGAAGGTACCACAATTGTTTTAAGTTAAAATAAAATTGTGCTCATGAACATAGATCGATAGAAACTCTTTATTGTACAAAAAGTATTTAACAAAGTATAAAAATAAATGCTTAAAGTTAAAGAAATTACTGTCAGTACAATAGACGGTCTTATCGCTAAAAAGCAATCTCTTCCAGACAACCTTAGGATGATTTAGACACGTTATTAGACGGTGGTGTATACTTTTATAACAAAAATAGGTAAATAAATATACATACATATAATTATATAAGTGTTTATGTAAATAAATACGTAGTTTTAAGAAAATATATATTATTAATAATAAATACAAAGATAAAAATAAGTAGAAGTAATTCCGAGTAGAAACAATGAATAACATACTAGACAAATAAATATAAACATACATGGAAATATGGCAATTAGAGCAACGACTATAGTCAGTCCGAGAGGTAGACATTTTACACCTGATTTTTTAAAACAGGGAGTGACTGCGCACTCCTTATAGAGACCGGCAATGCATTCCAGAGGCGAACTGCTTGGACGGTAAATGATTGACCATAAAGGTGACCAATTGAGGTGTTGTGCGCTGGTATTCTAAACATAATAACATAATTTTATGTATATCAGTAATTGAAGTAATTACGGTAAGCTTAGACACGAATAGTTTGTCACGTTCACGTTCAAGTAATAATCGTCTTTATTTCATGCAAATAGAGTTGACGCGACGAGATACTATTATTTTGCTTTTTCTTTCCAAAATTTGCAACTCATAGTTGTATTCAATTATTATTTAGCATGATAATTGCTTGAACGTGAATATATGCGCGAACAGTCCGTTTTAACTAAAATATAGTCAAATCGAGCGTGACGTGTTTTTTTTGTTTAACTCTTACGATGACGAGTTTTAAAGGTTTTGTTTTTATTTTATTCGGCCTGTGTTTGACCACAATCTCACCATGGTAAGTGGATGATGGGGCTGAAGGTGAAGGTGGCCTAGAAGGAACTGGCTCTCAAGTGCAACTGTCAGAACACACCGAATGTTGCTTAGCTACATATTTTCAACTTGAGGGTGGTAGCCAGCCAGGTGGTAATTAAAATGTAATTTGTATTCACATTACAGAATTGATCCACCGCACGACTTCTTGTCCCCGGAAACCGACGAGAACAATCATGATCGGATGAGCTCGTGGTCGTTCAAGTCATCCCTAGAGCGCGCAAACGCCAAGTTCAAAGTTGAAGACGACATCCTTGCTAACGTCAATGTCAAGCCGTTGGTTGCAATACATGAGAGATGGATTTACGAAGCGAACAGGAAGACTGGCCGGTCTATGTCTTTGCCTGAAGATAACAGGTAGGTGTTTTACGTCTGTAAAACTTTTTTTAAGTCAAATGATTGTAAAATTACGTTATACAGTCGCCAACGTCCATACCACGTTGAAAACACCGGTTCTCGTCCGATCACCGAAGTTAAGCAACGTCGGGCGTGGTCAGTACTTGGATGGGTGACCGCCTGGGAACACCACGTGCCGTTGGCTTTTTGGTACTACTTTTTATAAGATTAGTTGGAAATATTTCACTAGGCAGTCTGTAGAAAGAAACTTTTTTTTTTTTTTGCAATTTTTATGACGTCGTAAACGTCACAATATTGATTTTGATGGTATAATTGAGTTGTACAGTCGCCAACGTCCATACCACGTTGAAAACACCGGTTCTCGTCCGATCACCGAAGTTAAGCAACGTCGGGCGTGGTCAGTACTTGGATGGGTGACCGCCTGGGAACACCACGTGCCGTTGGCTTTTTGCACCTATTTGAAAGATAGACAAAATAAAAATTCTTCATACAGTCTGTAGAGACTATTTATTTTTGATAAAAGTTTTTATGACGTCATAATCATAATATGGATTATAGTGGAATAATTGAGTCGTATAGTCGCCAACGTCCATACCACGTTGAAAACACCGGTTCTCGTCCGATCACCGAAGTTAAGCAACGTCGGGCGTGGTCAGTACTTGGATGGGTGACCGCCTGGGAACACCACGTGCCGTTGGCTTTTTGCACCTATTTGAAAGATAGACAAAATAAAAATTCTTCATACAGTCTGTATAAACTATTTATTTTAGATAAAAGTTATTATGACGTCATAATCATAATATGGATTATGGTGGAATAATTGAGTCGTATAGTTGCCAACGTCCATACCACGTTGAAAACACCGGTTCTCGTCCGATCACCGAAGTTAAGCAACGTCGGGCGTGGTCAGTACTTGGATGGGTGACCGCCTGGGAACACCACGTGCCGTTGGCTTTTTGCATTCATTTGAAACAGTTTGAAAAAATTTCGTTTACTTTGATTGAAGTTAGGTATCTTTATGTGTAAAATTCTACTGTATGTGTGTACAGATGGCGCTGCAGTCGATAATATAACCTAGATACCGACTGCAGCGCCACCTGCCGGGCTGATTTGTGAATCTAGACCATACAGGGCGCTCCCCAAACTCATACAAAAAAAATTATACATGGTGTAACGGAAACTGTATATACATTACAGTAATCCACTTTTTTGGTACTAGGCGCACAGATCGCGGAAGATAAAATTTTACATTAATATTAGCAAGGGATGCAAAATGATAATGACCCTCATTGACCGGTGACATGTTAGTTATGATTTTAATTCAATAAAGTTGAATGCAAAAATTTGGTATGAATTTTTGAGTAATTTATTTGGAGCTGAAACTTTTTATAGAGAGTCTGTACCTGATGTAGTCTTAACCCCCTTCGGATGTATATACCCTTTCCGTTACACCCAGTATACACACGTACAGTAGAATTAACTCACTGGATGGTTCAGATAGGGTAGGGTAGGGTACGGTAGCACAGGGTGGGTAGCACCACGCGAACGAAGTTGCGCCGGGCAGCTAGTAACTTAATAATGTTACTACTGAACTACCTGGATACCACCGGTTCTCATTCGATCACATAAATGTTGATTTGTTTCCAGATGCCATATTCCAGCAGTAAAGCCGGCCTCACACTGCGTGGACACGCTTCAAAAGTCACTCCCTCAGTTAAACGGAAGACGTTCATCTGCTAAATGTTACCGAGCAAGACCTCCTTCTCCATGCAACGGTAGGAAAACTGAATTGTAAAAAGCATAACCCTCCTTCCGGGTCAGTCGGGTAAAAAAACGCAAACCACCTTACAAAAGTAGTACCTAACTAATATGGCTTACCGATGTACCTGCGCAGAAGATACATTTTCTAAGCGCGGTAAACGCTATTGGTCGGCAGCTGCCGCCATGTTAGCGCGCGCCGTGCGGAGGGGTGTGACTTGCGAGTGAGACAGAACTAACAGCTTCAGTGTATTATGAACCTTATAGTAGTGGTCTAAGGTTGATTGTAAGTTTTAAGCATTCTTTCGTTAATCTTCGGGGCCATACTTTCTTTTCTGTGCGAACGTAGATTCACGACGCGCCATATCAGTTGGGTACTACTGTACTTATAACCATTCTAAAACGCTTCAGTGTATAAATGTATCTAATTTAACAAGCATGTTATAATTCCACTAACTATTATTTATGCTGCGTAAGTCGTCGTTTGAATATCATCATTATGTCTTTGACGATAAATAATAATATTGTTTCGGGGAGATTCAACAAGTTTTTATGGTTATTATTTTTTATTTATTTTCTTGTTCTTTTTTCGTCTGTATCTATGCTTATGTATATCTTTTTTATTGTTAATTATTTGGAAAAAAAAAGCCAAACATAGTCAGATTGTCCAAAAAATATATAAAAAATGTAACCTTGCTGAGTTTCTTGCCGGATTCTTCTCAGTTGAAGGCCGAGTTGCGAACCGGTGGTAACTTCAGTAAATATGACCTTCATAAGTGCCCTTCTGGGGCCTAAATTGATAAATGGCTTTGACTTTGACTTTGACTTTGAAGTGATGCATGCCATTTTGTGGTGGAGGAAGGTAATATTAATATAACCTGTTTATTATTGCAAATGTTCAAAGCACCAGCCGGCATATATACATAATCCAGCTTACTTATTTACTATGATGCTATTAGTATTTCTACTTGGGCCGTTATTTTATTATTTTTATTATATTTTTTTTTCCAAAAGTTTTATTGAGTTTATTGATGCCAAATGCAACCTTCCGAACTGGTATTAGAAACTATGTGAACATCTATCTTGCATAAATATCTTTGATTTAGCTGTGTCAGTACGTTCGGTAGGTACTCCACGTAGCTAACGGCTTGTACCTTGAGTGTAAAAAAATTACGTTAGCAATCGAATATTTTGTATGAGAGGAATTAGTTCCACAAGTATCCCGCGAGAGGCGCTGTACTAATTCTTTTCCCTCAGGGTACTGAGTGCGTAGGCTGAATTCTTATACGAATAACAGTTTCTGATATGTATATGCTTAGTGATTGTTTGTCAATAAATGTTTAAGGTGAATGCTCACGATTACAAAAAGCTATATTCCCGTTAGATGGTGTTAGTATCGCAAAGCTATGTTATTTCTTTTTTTATGTAAAATTCAAGCATCCTTGGTGCGTAATTTAGTGATTGGCGAGCAATATGTATTTATGAAGTATTTATGAAGCATTAATTTTACTTTCACGGCAATTAGTTACAAAGAATTCCTCCAGAAAAATATCTGTCAAGTTATTCCTTGTATATATACACGCACACATTGTAATTTTTTGTTTTGTTTCGACCGTTAGATGGCGTTAAAATAAGTATTGAGTTGTTTTATATGCCGTTAGGTGGCGTTTAAATAATTACGCGTGTGTGCTAAAATTGGTTAAGTATTTTTTCATGAATTATGCGTAAATTGTGTTTTATATATTCATTAGGTTTGGTATATTTTATATTATTTTTTCAATAAATATAAAAATGTTTACTATTAAAATTTTGTACATTGTACATGTACTTATTTGATTTCCTAATGATGTTTTTCCTTCACCATTATCCAAAGGTGAATTTGTACGTAAATTCAAATCTCACAAAGTACAGGCCGATGGTATGTTTCCGTTCTTGATCGTAAGGAAACCAACACGAAAAAGTCAAATTGAAAAGCATTAGAAGTACACCAAACCAATTGTCCTGCTTGACGTTATGATGGACTATGGCTCAATCCCCCTTGTTATTAGGGGAGGCTCTACACCGGTACGTTTATGAGATGTCAATATTGATTATTATGTAGGTATAATAAAAATAGATTCTCTGTATATTTCTTTATTAATGTATGACGTAAGTAAATGTGGTATGGTATATAAACACTCAAAAAATTCACATCT
This sequence comes from Polyploca ridens, assembly GCA_951394255.1. Lineage (NCBI taxonomy): Eukaryota > Metazoa > Arthropoda > Insecta > Lepidoptera > Drepanidae > Polyploca > Polyploca ridens. Next base: position 4,798,855 of record OX596259.1, on the reverse strand, counting down.
AAATTGTGATTTCGGTAGAATCTAAAAAGCATTTTGCTGATAAACTCCTCCGAGGTAGGTACGCATCTATTCTCCATCATGAGTCATGACTATGACCGTTGTGCGTAATCGAAACGAAGTAACATAAAATATTATGCATGTTGGTAACGTTAAATCCTTGGTCCTGAAATAGGTATATTTATAAATGTTATTTATATAGGTAAGTATATAAAATAGTTGCTGTTCGTAAGTCTCGACAAAACTCAAAAACAGCTTGACCGATTTGAATAATTATTTTTGTGTTTTGTTCGCTGTGATACAGGAGTGGTTTAAAAAATGGTAAAAATAAAAAAAAATGTGTTACGAAGTTCACCTAGTTCAAGAGGTTCTTCTAGTAAGAAGGGTGAACTAGTTGAAAATAAATACCTACTGTTACAAAACATTTTCAAAGTTTTATTTACTTGATAAAAATAATCAAGCATAATATTATAGGTACATAACAAACTGACTTTCTGATGATTATGTAGAATCTACATTGTAGATGCATGATCCTCTACTAGAACAAAAAATACCTGTTAGTAGGTTTGCTTTGTATAATTATTTTTAATACCGATTTTTATATAGTTTACATTTTACTTGTAAATTAATTTTGATCTGCACAGTTATTTCTTTTCCAATTGAGTCAACATAATATCTAGCAATTAGCATTTTTGAAAATGTTGCTAGCTTTAGCATTTGACTTCACATTTCTGATGACCTTGTCATATCGGCAAACCTTTACGACTGTTATAAGATTTAATGGATGTAAATCAAACAGTATTATGAAAAGCATAATGCATTTTGGTTATGCATAATTAATTGCTCCTGGACCTGAAATAAAATGCGTAATTGTTATGACAAAGAATATGTAATTTATAATACCTATCAGAAAATGAGTACAGAAGTATTCTCGACTTATTGAAACCAAACAATATCCTTGTTCCTAAATAATTAGGAAACAATTTTTTTTCAAATTTCTAACCTCCACCCATGAATGTATAAAAAAATCTGGATACCCTGGCCCCTTGTTAACCGGTGAAGCAAAATTTTTCGTCTGTATGCGTGACCTGTGTGTTACCACATGAATCAGATTTTCCCCAAAATATATTGCATATTTTTTGACACATGTATTTGCTTGTCTACCTGACTTTATTCGTGGAATAAGGTGTAGACGACAGACATGCAGAACAATGAGACGTTTTCTTTCCATAGAATTTTATAAAGTTGGTTTAAAATACCTGTCAGATCGTGTACTTAAGGTTCAAATTAGTTCGAATTATCAACAGTTTGACCCTATGGAAAGAAAACTTCTCATTGCTTGCAGTTGTGTTTAAAACATGAAACACCTTTTAAAAGATAGTTCTATTTTATTTCGTTCTCATTGTACCTGTGTGGGGTGATATAAATAAAAATAGGTATTAAAAACTGTGTTAAGCGTTAGAAAACAAATATGATACAACATGAAAAAAAAATATATACTAATAGTTTATAAACAGGAAAAGTCAATTCAACTGCTGGGTATGTTTGGATAGAAATAAGTATCAAATTACAACAAAATTAAAAACTTTCAATATCTCGACAGATACCTTAACCGTACCGTACCTTTACCGTATGCAAAATTTTGCCGATTTCGCTAATTTACGTGATTTAAATCGCGATTTTACAATTAAAATACTGTATTTCTACAAGTTTGAATTCACAACCAAAAATATCATTTTAATTATGATCTGATGAATGAGTTACTTATTCGAGATTTCAAAGGTTACTTAAAATCTTCTCATAATGTGAACTGCAGAATTTCATTTATAATGTGAACTGCAGAAGCTGGCGCTTGATGGATTCCATTCGTCTTCACCTCTACAAAGTCTAATAATATCGACCCAATCTCTTTTCCACGCATTGTTCTGTTTAGAAAATCAAAAAAATGGATGTATTTGTTTGACATATTTTCGTAATAGGATCGAAATCGGAATTATAAAAAGTACGCAGAGTTCAAGAATAAATCGATGAAACATTTGATTTTAAACCACTTTCTTTTTTACGTTTTGTAGATAACTCCGTTATAAGAGTTATTTCTGTTTCATATGTAAATATTGGGGTGTGCAAACTATTATGTCCTTACAAAGATAATCAATTATCTTGTCGTACGTACGTATGTATAATCAATGTTAATTTCCCAATTTTTAAGGTAATTTACCCATTTAATTTCTGACAACACTGCTGTTGAATGTCAAAAAAAAAACAATATTTTTTATAATGTCAAAACATAAACAATAAACGTCTAAAAATTGAATTACCTATGAAAAGTGATTCCTTGAGATTTTTTGCATGTTATAGTGTTATTTTTGCATGATTTCACGACCTAGGATGGCATTCTGAAGAATAAAATCAGCAGGCGTTATGGTTGGCGTCTCGACGCGAAATGACACCGATCAGCGCACTATGGTGAGCATGTTTACGTGAGGCCTTGTATTTACAAGAAGACCAGCTCTCTTGGGGTGCTTCACCGGTTAACAAGGGGCCAGGGTATCCAGATTTTTTTATACATTCATGCCTCCACCTTACAAAATGAACTTTACTTTGGTGAAGGAAAACATCGTGAGGAAACCATAGTGAGGAAACCATAGCAGGTGGTAGGGTACTTTTTAGTACTCATCTGATTGGCTACCACCCTCAAGTTGAAAATCTGTCGCCAAGCGCCTATCGGTGTGTTCCGACGGATGTATTTTTTTTCATGTGGTGTAACAATAAAGTGTTATCTATCTATCTCTATACTATTAGCATCAATGCATATATCTATTACATACCTGTTTAAAGGTACACTTGGCTAAACATCAAGCTAATGTAATGTATCCAAATAAGAGAAAATAATTTGTAAAAAATATTAGCCGTAGGAAACACATAAATTTCGTTGCGTAGGAACGTGACACGTCTAAAAAGATGTGTCAACGTTAGGCAAATCACGGCAAACTAGGATTTACGATCTCGATTCGATTTAATCAAAAAAGAGGTTTTATAGGTCGATCTTCAATCTTTTGAATCGATGTTTTACAGTTTATAAGATGAATACTTAGGTACCTACTTAATTTATATTGAAGATTTTTCGAAAATACATAAAGACATACGAAAGCATTTTTGCCCAAGCTGAAACAGAAACGATTCGATCGCGGAGCTCGTTCGGTAAAAAAAAATACATGTACTTACCGACTTACATATATTTTCCATCATTGTTGATAACCGATTATCACTTTTTTTTTCACTAGCTGTCCCCGCGGTTTCTCCCGCATTCCTGAGATAAATCAAAATAAACTCAAAAAGTTATTTACTTATCCAGTTTAGGCCCAGGTAAGGGACTTATGCACGTCAAGTATAAGTACATACAATTGAATCTACCACCACCGGTTCGTAAAAAGTAGCCTGTAAAACTCGGGGATAATGTAGCTTCCTATTAGTGCAAGATTTTTTCCAATCAGATGGATAGTGATTACCTAGCGATTCAGAGATTAGCCCGTTTAAATAAACAAAAAAAAACATCCGCTTTATTATATTAGTATCGAAGTATAGATTCGATCTACTTGTATATCCCAATAAAAAAATCGTACGGTCGATTTTAACATCGCTGCATCGTCAGCTGTCTTTATTCGAGGAATTTTGTATTTTGATAGTCTTTCTCTACAGAATCTGCAAACGTGAATTTAATTCCTCAAGTAAAATTCTTATATCGGACGATGGAAAAATCGGCCCTAAAGTCGATTGATACCACCTAATATTTTAATCGATTCAAAACATCGTTTATTTTTTGTACAGTAGGTACCTACCTACTAGGTATTTGCAAAAACATCATGTTCGGAATCTTACTAATTACATTATTACTTATTAGCTCGACTAGATAAATATTGAAATATGTCAGTAGGTACCTAACTTTATTATTTACCATGATATAATAAAATAAGTAGGTATATACAGGGTGTTGTTTTGGTCGGCGACAAGCGACACAGGAGCGGTAGTACAAAATATATATTCCCCAAAAATGGACTTAATTCCATTAAATACTGTAAATATTTTGAGAAATACCTTATTCAATTTGAAATAAAATTACCGCAAAGTATGGTTACTAGGCACGTGCACAGACTAGAGCTAGGCACAAGCCGCCATCGCCCCACCCCTTTACTCCCTCGTACTCCTGTTGAGTATTATGTCTACACTTTAGCTTATTACATGATTTTCAAAATTTTAATTTTTTTATTTTTATTATTAAAAAAAATAAAGTATTTTTTTTATATTTTTTTTAGCACCAGTATCTATTGTATTATCGACCCTGAGTCGCTCGTCGCTGACTAAAACAACGACCTGTATAATAAATAGTATATTACATATTGACTTTCTACGTATTATTATTTATGAATAATCTAAGCAATCAATCTTTTTCAATAGTATTGGTTTTTGAACGCATCCCTTGAACCGTCCTCGAACGAACGGTGAAGTTTCGTACCTATATTATAATATACTAGCAGCGAAACCCGGCGTTGCTCGGGTTAAAATACATCGCATGTTTAGTGGTATAAAAATATATAAGGATACATTTTTAACAAATATTATAGATTTCTATTTTCGATTTCGATTTGGTTCTTTTAATTAGATCAATAATAACACTCGTACACATTTTGAACTTTCCAGATCAATCCAAAAAAAAATTAGAACTTTCTCGAACATTTTAAATCGCTTATAATAAATTGCACTCATTTTAGAATTTTCTAGATCATTCTAGAAATATTTAGAATTTTCTCGAACATTTTAAATCGTTTATAATAAATTGCACTCATTTTAGAATTTTTTAGATCATTCTAGAAATTTCTAGAACTTTCTCGAACATTTTAAATCGTTTATAATAAATTGCACTCATTTTAGAACGTTCTCGAACATTCTAACTCGATAATAAGAGTTTTTGACATTTTGGAACTTTCTAGATGAAGCCAGAAATTTGTAGAATTTTCTCATACATTCTATATCGAATATAATAGTTTGTATTCATTCTAGAATTTTCTAGATCATTCCAGATATTTCTAGAACTTTCTAGAACATTCCAGATCAATTATAACCGTTTAACTCATTTTGGAACTTTCTACATCATTCAAGAAATTTCTCGAACATTCTAAATCGATCATAATCAATTGCACTCATTTTGGAACTTTCTCGATCATTCTAAATCGATCATAATAAATTGCACTCATTTTGGAACATTCCAGATTATTCTGGAAATTTCTAGAACGTTCTCGAACATTCTATCTAACTCGATAATAACAGTTTTGGACATTTTGGAACTTTCTAGATGAAGCCAGATATTTGTTCAACTTTCTAGAACATTCCAGATCAATAACCCTTTTACACATTTTGGAACTTTCTAGACCATTCCAGAAATTTTGAGATCTTTTCTGAAGTCATCATGCGTTAGAAAAGGACAGCAATATATGTTTTAACATTTTCGCCACCCACAACCACCCCCTTCCACCCACCGCGACCAAACTCCCTTACTACCACCTGGAGACCAAGGGGTATTTACCACCCCAACGGGAAGTTGATTGGGGTTGGTGGTGATTGAGAAAACTGCGTATTTACGTACCCACAAAAGCATTTTATATATATTATTAGATGTATAGGTTTTATAACTATATCATACAAATTAAAACATGTTTGTTTGTAAAAAAACGTAAAATTGTTTTTTTTCGGATAGCATTATTAATTACTTTAAAAGTAGATATTAGGTCGGTCATAGTTAAACGTTGGAATGTTTTTGGTATTCGTATATTGACATATTTTAACTTTCTCTTTGATATAATTTATGCAGCATAAACTAACGTAGGTAGATACATTCGATATATATATTCAATAAACATAAAACCTATACGTGGTAAAACTTATTGGTATTCATAATATTACACAAAAAAATCATGCAGGCAAAGCTGGGCGCAAAAGCTAATTTCAAATTCAACTTCAAAATTATTGAAATCAACGAAATATACGAAAGAAGCGCGCAACGATGATTGGCAACATCGCGTTTCCTTTACAACAAACTACCCTAGTCGGAACGGCAACGCCCCGTTTCGGCTATGCTAAGATTTGACCAATATTATTCAAAGCATAGATTTCTATAGAGTCAAATTACTGAAAGCGCCATCTATTTCACGACTTGTAGTTTTAAATTCGAACCCCGGCTCCTTTTTGACATCTTAGTTCTTAGTTACCTTGCTAATAACCATATTGCCTGCCTAGATTGCGCTACAAAATTTACTCACACGAATACAAAATTTGCAATTTTTTAAACCAGTTTTATTGTAATTCCGTTGGATATTTTTGTTTGAAATTAAAATTAGCCACACCGGTAACTAGTATGAAGTCCAAAGAATAGCTCAAATAAAAACAATACGATGTGTGTATTGAAATCTCAGCTAGTTAAATATGTATGGAAAGGGCAATCAGAGCAACCACCTTAAAATGCATGTCTTGAATTTTCATTATAAAACACTGAAAGTTTTAAATCAGTGTTTTTCAATCTGTGGGTCGCGACCCCTAAGGGAGTCACGAAACCTTAGTTTGGGGGTCGCCGGCAGAAGGAAAAAGGCAAAGGTAGACTTCGCGCAAGCGGGCGTCCAACTTACCTCTTACTTAGTTGCAAACCTCTCGCGACTTCTTGCAAACTAATAAGTAAAGGGATCAAAATAAAGAAAATCATTATCGTAGTCTTTTAATTGATAAATTCTGTCTGTCTGACAAGGGGGTCGCCAAAATTTTTCAACCTGTAAGGGGGTCGCGAAATCAAAAGATTAAAAAACACTGTTTTAAATAAATAATTATTTGATATAATGCTGCTAACGATATATGTGGCACAAGGAATTGGCACTATAATTAACCGGTTTCAAATTCTATCATGAAATCATCTTTATTTAATGCATGCTTTTTTTCATGAAGCGAATACGTTTTTTTTTTGTATGGTAAATCTACTGTGTTACTACTATTATAAATGTGAAGATGTTTGTTACTCTTTCACGCAAAAACTACTGAATGGATTTGGATGAAATTTGGCACATAGATAGATAATATTCTGGTATAGTATATGGGATACTTTTTATACCCGGAAAAACATACGATCTCTCGGGAACGCGGTGGACAGATAATCCTTTATATATTAATATCCGTCGGTGTTTTCATTACTCATAATAGTACATTTATTATGATACATGTGTGTATAGTCATGATCAATGCACACGCGTGTCATACGACGTTTTTCAACACACTTGCGAGAATAAAACAAACTGTATTTCTTGGACTAGATTTTTTGATAATAATCACAAAAACGTTAACAATATGGCGCGCAGGTCTTTTTTTGACAGCGATGCGCTGTCAAATTGTGTTACCATAGTTTTACCCGTTTAAATTAAGAATGCTTCGTCTCCACACATATCACTTGCAGTGAGGTACAAACTTAACATAATCGGGATTAAAAAGCACTAGTGCGTAATAAGCTGCATTAAGATACTAGAAACAATAAATGACACTTTATGAGCAAGTTTGTTGACAAAGTACATTATGATATGGGTAATTAATTAATAAAATTATTTCTGATCCTTATTCTGAAGAGCGTCACAGGCTGAATAAAAAACGTAATATTCTATAGTCATTCGTTATTCCAATACCGTTTGTATCTTACATGAAAGTAGAAAATTCTAAATCTTTGGTTTGTACAATACGCATCGGCAATTCATTTTTTATTTCAGCTCCATCTATCGGTGTTTTATGGAACTAGATTGTCCCGTTGACATGACAAGCCCCAAATCGAATTTTGAAATTCGAATACGTAAATAGAAACGTAATACATGTTGCATACAAAAACTAAAAAATTATACTTAGATTTTTTTTGTAATAACACTACAAAATCCGAAGAAACGGAAAAGTATGGTACGACGCATTTCTGTGGGCTAACCTGGCATCGCCAATTGCTGCTAGGTAACGCTGGTCCAACGCCATACCAAATAGAATTTACGTTAACATGATTGAATAGGTTAAAAATAAAAATCGCACTAAGCCCACCGAAACTGTAGTATTTATGTTCTGAAAATAATTTACAGGTGGTCAATGGGAGCAGTTCTGTCAGGCGCGAGAAACAATAGCTAAAAATGTGAACTTTGGCGCGCGGGAAACAGATCGGTATAGTACATGGAGGAAGGACTCAATGGATAAGGGGTAACTATTATTCTCGTATTCCAACCGATTCCAGTCTTTAGAAACATTTAAATTCATACGATATGCGTCATAAAATGGATTTTGCTGGTATAATTGAGTCGTATAGTCGCCAACGTCCATACCACGTTGAAAACACCGGTTCTCGTCCGATCACCGAAGTTAAGCAACGTCGGGCGTGGTCAGTACTTGGATGGGTGACCGCCTGGGAACACCACGTGCCGTTGGCTTTTTGCATCTATTTGAAAGAGACAAAAATAAAAATTCTTCATTCAGTCTGTAGAAACTATTTATTTTTGGTAAAAGTTATTATGACGTCATAATCATAATATGGATTATGGTGGAATAATTGAGTCGTATAGTCGCCAACGTCCATACCACGTTGAAAACACCGGTTCTCGTCCGATCACCGAAGTTAAGCAACGTCGGGCGTGGTCAGTACTTGGATGGGTGACCGCCTGGGAACACCACGTGCCGTTGGCTTTTTGCATCTTCATACTGATTCTGTTCTTTTTAACTAAACTTCTAGTTTCAGTGTATCTCTTTCCAACATAAAACATTGGAAAAGGATATAATAAATTTAGTCCTGTCAAGTTTCTTGTTTAATGTATGAATTTAGTCGCCGATATTAATTGACTCACGACCAATGATACGACTCCCCGTAGAGATTATTATTGAATTACTAGCTGCCCGGCGCAACTTCGTTCGCGTGGTGCTACCCTACCCTACCCTATCTAAACCATCCAGGGAGTTAATTCTACTGTACGTGTGTATGTCACTGAACTCCTCCTAAACGTCTGGGGACCGATTTGAATGCATTTTTTTGTATGCGTGGGTGGCGCCCTGGATGGTTTAGATTCACAAATCAGCCCGGCAGATGGCGCTGCAGTCGATAATATAACCTAGATACCGACTGCAGCGCCATCTGCCGGGCGGGAGTGACATACACACGTGCAGTAGAATTTTATATACAGGCCGTTGTTTTGGTCAGCGACGAGAGACTCAGGGTCGATAATACAAATGATACTGGTGCTAAATTTTTTTTTGGAAATCATGTAAGAAGCTAAAGTGTAGACATAATACTCAACGGGAGTGCGAGAGAGTAAAGGGGTGGGGCGATGGCGGCTTGTGCCTACCTCTAGTCAGTGCACTTGCCTAGTAACCATACTTTGCGGTAATTTTATTTCAAATTGAATAAGGTATTTCTCAACATATTTACAGTATTTAATGGAATTAAGTCCATTTTTGGGGAATATATATTTTGTACTACCGCTCTTGGGTGGCTTGTCGCCGACCAAAACAACACCCTGTATAAAAGATTTGATAACTTTAAATATGTTCTAGCCTTATTCAATAATAATTGAAAGAAAGAGATGTGATGTGATTAGAATTAGTTAAGTATGATAACTTGTAACTTAAAGTCATTAATTCCATTACAGAGTCATTCCCGAAGAAAAATCAGAACCAAAAATAGATCAAGCGACAGACACGAGAAGCATAGAAGAGTTCATCAGAGATCTAATACGCAAAGAGTTCCAGCACTACCTACACGAAATATCCGATGATACATCCACGATTGCGTCTAAAAACGATGATATCCTCAACAAAGGAGTAGCCAACATTATGGAAAGTCTCAGAAGCACAGATGAGGCAAAATCCAAAAAAGAGTCGACGAAATCTTATTCTAGAGTTAAAATAAACGGTAACAACAAACCGTTATTACAAATTACGTTTAGTCGCTCCGGAGAGAACAGCTTGCAAGTGCTCGATAACTGTGTCAATGTCACTTTTTGTGATACGAATAATGGTGGTAGGGAGAAATTGAGTCATTCTATGGAAGAAACGTTGATTGCTGAAGAGGGACAGGTCAACGCGTTGAAGAGGTGTCAGGCTTTCAATGCTATTCAGGTAAGATCTATTATTTCGGTTTTGTAGGCAAAATTTATTAAATCATTAGATTATTGATGTTGCTTAGGTATGACGTGCTAAGTTTTAAGTCGTGCTTTTTGGTCTCTTGCCAAAGCTGCTGAGGGGAACTTTTGCCAGTCGACCTTGCCACCACTACGTAAGCCGGACGGAAACTTGGCCCATAGTGCTAAGGAGAAAGCTGATGTTTTAGGCTCTCTCTTTGCCTCGAACTCGACTTTGGATGATGGGGGCGCCACACCGCCTACCATCCCGCAGTGTGCCAGCTCCATGCCGGAGATAAGCATAACCCAACGTGAGGTCCGACGGGAATTACTATCTCTGGACATCCATAAGTCGAGTGGGCCAGACGGCATACCGGCAGTGGTGCTGAAGCAGTGTGCTCCTGAATTGTGTCCAGTATTAACGCGTCTTTTCGCACTTTCCTACACCAAACAGGAAGTACCGTCTTCGTGGAAGACTGCCCACGTGCACCCAGTGCCCAAAAAGGGCGACAGATCAGACCCGACGAATTACAGGCCTATCGCTATCACCTCCCTTCTCTCCAAAGTCATGGAGCGTGTGATCAACACGCAGCTTTTGAGATACCTGGAGGATCACGAGTTGTTGAGCGACCGACAATATGGCTTCCGCCATAGTCGCTCAGCTGGTGACCTCCTTGTGTATCTCACGCACCGTTGGTCACTCGCCATCGAGAGTCAAGGTGAGGCTTTGGCAGTGAGCCTAGATGTGGCGAAGGCGTTCGATCGGGTCTGGCACAGGGGTCTTCTCACGAAGCTACCAGCATACGGGCTTCCCGAGGGATTATGCAAATGGGTCGCCAGCTTTTTGTCCAGCAGATGCATTAGAGCCGTCGTCGATGGTAGCTGCTCCGATAGCATGGACATAAATGCCGGCGTCCCGCAAGGTTCTGTGCTGTCCCCTACACTGTTCCTTCTGCATATCAATGATATGCTGTCTATTGACGGCATTCATTGCTATGCGGACGACAGTACAGGGGACGCTAAATACACGGGCCGTGCAAATATCCCTCGTTCCGAGGTGGAGGAAAGCCGCGAACGGCTGGTGTCTGAAATCGAGAGTACACTAACTAGTGTCTCCGATTGGGGTCGACTAAACCTAGTCCATTTCAACCCCACCAAGACTCAAGCCTGCGCGTTCACCGCTAAGAAAACCCCATGGTCTGTGGCTCCAAAATTCCAGAACACTTCCTTGAACATCAGTCAAAGCATCGGGATTCTTGGCGTTGACATCTCCAGCGACGTTATGTTCCGAAGTCATTTGGAGGAAAAGGTTAAGCTGGCATCCAAAAAGCTTGGAGTGCTCAACAGAGCGAGGCAGTACTTCACATCGGGGCAAAGGCTGCAACTTTATAAGTCGCAGGTCCGGCCTCATATGGAGTACTGCTGTCATCTATGGGCGGGAGCTCCTGAGTACCAGCTTGGGCCTTTAGACTCGGTTCAGCGACGTGCCATCAGAATTGTTGACGATCCCGAGCTCACAAGCGGTTTAGAGCCACTCAGTCTGAGGAGAGACTTTGCCTCGTTATGTGTGTTCTACCGCTTGTACAACGGAGAGTGTTCTAAGGAATTATTCGACATGATGCCCACGGCTACCTTTCACCATCGCAACTCTCGCCATCGACAGGGAGTCCATCCACACACATTGAAACCAGAATTGTTTCGAACTGTGCGGGCTAAAAGGAGTTTTCTTCCGCGGACGCTCGGACTGTGGAATGAGCTCCCTGCCGTGGTTTTCCCAATGGAGTACAGCATGGGGTTCTTCAAAAAGGGTGTGAAGAGGTTTCTTCAGGGTCGGCAACGCGCGAGTGATACCCTTGGTGTTGCAAGCGTCCATAGGCTACGGTAACTGCTTACCATCAGGCAGGCCGTATGCTTGTTTGCCACCTAAGTGGTATAAAAAAAAAAAAAAAAAAAAAAAAAAAAAAAAAAAAAAAAATGACGTCATTACGTGTATTATGTAGTTTAAATTTAGTAACACCTCAGAGTAATTATAAATACAACGTACAGTAACACTGTCGCCAACGTCCATACTACGTTGAAAACACCGGTTCTCATCCGATCACCTGGAATCCTGACATCGTGACCGCCTGGGAACACCACGTGCCGTTGGCTTTTTGCATATTTGACGGATAGACAAAAATAAAAATTCTTCATCCAGTCTATAGAAACTACTATTGTATGACTACTGTATTTATTTTGAATAAAATGACGTCATAATCATAATATGGATTATGGTGGAATAATTGAGTATTGTAGTCGCCAACGTCCATACCACGTTGAAAACACCGGTTCTCGTCCGATCACCGAAGTTAAGCAACGTCGGGCGTGGTCAGTACTTGGATGGGTGACCGCCTGGGAACACCACGTGCCGTTGGCTTTTTGCATTTATTTGAAAGATAGACAAAAATAAAAATTCTTCATACAGTCTGTAGAAACTACTATTGTATGACTACTGTATTTATTTTGAATAAAATGACGTCATAATCATAATATGGATTATGTTGGAATAATTGAGTAGTGTAATCGCCAACGTCCATACCACGTTGAAAACACCGGTTCTCGTCCGATCACCGAAGTTAAGCAACGTCGGGCGTGGTCAGTACTTGGATGGGTGACCGCCTGGGAACACCACGTGCCGTTGGCTTTTTGCATCTATTTGAAAGATAGACAAAAATAAAAATTCTTCATACTACAGTCTGTAGAAACTATTTATTTTTGATAAAAATTATGATGACGTCATAATCATAATATGGATTATGGTGGAATAATTGAGTCGTGTAGTCGCCAACGTCCATACCACGTTGAAAACACCGGTTCTCGTCCGATCACCGAAGTTAAGCAACGTCGGGCGTGGTCAGTACTTGGATGGGTGACCGCCTGGGAACACCACGTGCCGTTGGCTTTTTGCATCTAATTTCAATGATGGACCATATTACCATACCATAGTGAGATTTTGGTGCCCATGAAAGGCTAGATAGAGGCAACCTTTCCGCTTGCGCCCAGAATTTTCCAAATTTTTTGTTGAAAAAAGTCTCAAAATAAGCTGAGAAGGAATTACATAAAAGCAACAAGAGGCAAACTATAGTTTGCAACACTTAAATAATAATATTCTGTATCACACAACGACATCTGATCCTAAACTTAGCAGTACATTATATTAAAACGTTATTATTCATTTGAATGAGGTAGGTACTTTAGTTTTAATCTCATACAAGGTTTTATTTACAGGAAGCTAGAAGTACCGAAGATCTATACATAGACGACGACCTATCGACGCAGCTGCAAGAAAACTTCGGCGGCAAAGTGAAACTGATTCCCCTGCACGGTTCATTGCACGAGATACTCTGCGAGAAGGAAGACGACTGCTGCCTTATCAAGGTGAAGCAAGAGAACGGGTGCGACACCATCTACTTCCGATGCGACAACTCCGACACCGAGTCGCGCGACGCCATCGATGGTTGCTCACACGACGCACCTCAAGACACCGTCGTCTTCAAACGCAGCATATCATTGATCGAAGAAAGGATCCAACGCGTTTTCCCCAAAGACAAACGAACGCACAACCCTGTGGCGACACGCAAACCCAAACCGAGAGAAATCGTTATGAAAGCTCGACCGAAATCCGAAGTGTTTTTACCGGTACCTAACTTCAAAGAATCTCGAGTCTTGAGCATTAGCAGTCCGTCCTTAGTAAGTAAAGATGATAGAGACGAGGTGGAAGTTAATATTGAAAATGTCATGTGTTATCAAGATTCTTCTTCGGATGAGTGTCTTAAATGTCAAACGGATAATGATGAATTTGAGATCTTAGAAAGGAAAATAGAAGAAGACATCGCCAATAGTAACCTGTCTTCTTTGACTTGCGGATGCCTTGAGAAGATATCCGAAGAAAATCTTTCAATTGTAAACGAGGATGTGACTGATAGAAATTAATTATTCTGTTGATTCAGAATGAAGATTACTTAGAGTAGACGAGTATTAATCGATTAGTTTATATAGGATCTGAAGCCAGAAGTACAAACTTTATGAGTAACAAAAGGCATGGATATGTTGCTTTATGACAATAATTAAAAATCTGATTAGCGACTGCTGATGCGTACAGAAGTACATAATTTGACAAGTACAAAGTCATTACTGCTAGTTTTGTTACAATTTGTTCCTTGCCATTATTACCTAATCATGTTACTGATCCGTCCAATCAAACTCGCATTTAGAAAACCCAAAGATTTTATGATAGGTTTTCTTACATTCTCTAGTTTATCTTTCGTAAGTTTTTAGCTGTACTAGTGCAAGGCTATGTGATTTTATAGAATAAGTGGCACCGATACATTCCACTGTTGTGATTTTTAGATTAGTGTGCACCTTATGAAGGTTGTTTTTTCTTTGTAACATTATATTCTCACTGTTCTCCTTTTAAACTGTTTCTACAATTTTTAATAGAATATATTGAATAGACCAAAGGTTAAAAGCTATAATCTTGGTACCTATTTTTATCGTCTTTGATTTGCTAAAACAATCTTGTTAGATTTTTAAATTATATTAGTTTAGTATGAATGAAAGATTCCGTTTTTATAATGCTTTGTTGATCGTTTGTGTTCGATTTTAGATATAACTGTTAAAAATAAAACTTTGTACTTTATGAAAGTGTTTTAATAAAAAAATAACAATATAAAGGCGTTTCTAAAACGGTATGGCATAATCTATGGTCGAGAAGGAATGACACAATGAAGAAAAAATAACACGTAAAAAACAGAACAATAAAAAAACAGGATTTTAAAAGTGTAAGTACAGACCATTTAGTGGTTCATAATATCACTGGAAGACATTCATATATTTTCAATCACTGTACTCTTACAATAATTGCTCTCAAGGCTATATGCCTTGATGTTTTACAAAAATATGACTTAGTTTATACTGGCTTGAATCATTTATATACATTGTAAATAACTGAAGAACATCTGGGAACATTTTTGTATTTGCTGTGAACTTAAAAATACTATATTATAATTTGATTTGACTTGCTGCAAATCTCCTCATGAGATATATAGTCGTCAAATCCTAAAAAGTAATGTGCGGAATATTTGCGCAAATGTTCCCATACATCCAATCCCATCTCAAGTGCGCGTTTAAACGCTTTCAGGTAGTTTGACGACTACAGCCTTTACTTCGGTATAGTTCTTAGTGCCATAAGGTCCATTTTCGCGACCGATGCCCGATTGTTTGAATCCACCGAATGGTACTTGGTTCGCGAATACGTTGTAATCGTTCACCCATACTGTGCCAGCGCGGGCTCTCTGTGGAAAATACAAATATGATGGTAGAATCACAAAGGTAGGTTCATAAGGATTTTGTATAAATTGAGAAATCTTAAACATTTGTCAAGAAACTATTTTTGATCAAGCATAAACTTTCAATAAAAATCAATCTAACAATTTAACACAAATTATTTTCCAACAAAGAACAAGAAGAGATGTAAGAAATTGAGTCTTATCAAATAAATCCAATTGGTTGTTTTCAACATAAATTTAGTTGCCGTCAAAATTGCTTACGGCTAATTACCCGCAAATGAAAACGGTATGGACCAATTTGACAACTTTAAATATGTTCTATCCTTTTTCGATAATGTTTGTAAGAAAGAGATGTGATGTGATTACAATTTGTTTAGTGCGATTTACAATAGAATCGGTACTAATGTCATGTGAATAACCTTGAGCGGATAATTCATCTTTAATTAATTGAGATTAAATGAACAATACCTCGATGAAATAGTTAGCTTTGTCCAAGTCCTTAGTGAAGACGGCGGCGGCAAGTCCGTACTCAGAGTTGTTGGCGCGCTCCAACACCTCGTCCAGCTTTGAGAACTTGATGATCTGCTGCACCGGCCCGAAGATCTGTCACAAACATCGAACAATTAACCCAAAGAAACGCAATGACGTTGATTTTGCTTGCAATATATTCCGCCAATTTGACACCATCGACAATGCGCTTGATTGGCTAAGACAAGGACACATGTGCTCTGATTGGCCAAGTTAACAACACACGAGCATTGATTGGTCCTTATTGTTCAAAATCAGTGACAAATCACTGACTAATTTCGGAATCGGATTGCTCGGTATTACTAAGGGATTGTTCCTCGATGGTCACAAATAACGAGTAATTCTGAACTAGGATAAGTATTATCAAGTATTTGGTGAACGTAAATGAACGTGCTATTTCTACTAAACTTATTATTCGTCTACTATTTTTTTTTTCTCTGCAATTTTAAGTCTGCTATCCATCACAACCGTGTTTTGGGCCACCATGACCTAGCCTGATTGAAGATCTTCCTAAGCGGAGGAGTGATCCACGTGCACCACAATGCTCACCTCAGTCTTGGCGATCTCCATGTGGTCCTGCACCTCACTGAAGACAGTGGGTTGCACAAAGTACCCTCGGTCGCCGGTCTTGGCGCCGCCCGTTACTAATCTAGCGCCCTGCTGCTTGCCGGTTTCGATCAGACCCAGGATCTTGGTGTGCTGGTCGGCGTCGATCTGGAAGTACGTTATGTTAAGAATTATAACAAAAGCGAGAATTTATATAGATGTTAGTTTATTGCGCTGCCGCTTAGCGGATATAAGAGATTTTTTCAAAGGCATGAATAGCCAAATAATTTTCAAAGACGTCTGCCGATATTGATAAAATCTAGTGTCCTAACGAAACACATTTTTAAACCGAAACATTTAGACTTGTAAAAATAAGTATTCAGGCCGATTGCATCCACAAAACCACCATTTTACAAGCATTTATTTAACTTGCAATATAATGTATGTTCGGGTCAAATCTTGCAAGTCAAATTTCACCCACTTCCAGTGATCGGAATGACTTTATATTTGGTATACATTAGTATATTGGAAGGTGAAATAGTAAAAATAGCTGGTCCTATATGGACTCGTAAAGCAAAGGAAAGGACTAAGTGGATATCTTTAGAGGAGGCCTTTGTCGGGAGACAAGTTGTGAAAGAATAACGACCGTTTGCCGATATGTTTTCCGTAAATGCTAAGAACCCAATCAAAGTAATATTAAGGCATAGTTTTTAATTAAGTAATGTAAGATTCAGATTATAGCAATAAAGGCATTTTATTTTTAGTATATTGGAAGACAATGCAAGTACTGTCATCAAAAAATACTTGTATTAAAATTTGTATTATTAACAAAAACTTATTTGGTAGTAGGCTGGTTGGAATGACACAAAAATATAGGAATAGTCCGTATTATATTCGCGTGGCTTCAACCCTTAGTTTGCTCTTATTGACCAGTCTTTAAAACCACCCTTTACACTGCAGTTTGCATAGTAAGCAAATAATAATAATTATGATATTAATATAAGCTTGAGTATAGTATAGTGTTATTACCTGTGGTCCCTGTTCTACATCAGGTCGGAAGGGGTCCCCGACGACGCGTCGCTTGGCGCGCTCGGCCGACAGCTCCACGAACTTGTCGTAGATCTTGTCCTCCACGAACGTGCGAGAACCTGCACGATCATGCTTATTTAGTACCCTGCGAGTATACAGGCTCATTTCGGATGGGTATAGTAGACCAAAAGGCCTTATTTAGATCATAAAAACAATATTGTAAAATGGAAAATAACAATAATATTTCCATACAAATAAAATAACTATACCTAGTACCTAGATTTCAAATACTATTGAGTTCGGTGATA
The DNA here is from genome assembly GCA_951394255.1 of Polyploca ridens. NCBI lineage: Eukaryota > Metazoa > Arthropoda > Insecta > Lepidoptera > Drepanidae > Polyploca > Polyploca ridens. The sequence continues at coordinate 4,780,954 of OX596259.1, read as the reverse complement.
CATGGTATTTTGTTAGATTGCTCAATGGTTAATGTTCATTATGATATAATAAAGGAATACTATGATAGAGCGAAGTTTCATGAAATATTATGAATACTATTTCAGAGTAATCAAATTGAATTTCACTAGATATTGGTAAAAAACCCTTGACCTTGACGACTCATCCTATGTGAAATAGAGTATAACTACATTATTTTGTGACAAACTTAATGAAAACACACACAAAACAGGAGGCTTTCTTGAATATACTTTATGAAGTCTGCAACCAGGTAGTGTTTTATCCAGAGCTGATCAGGGTTGTTACTAGAGGTTTTACACAATATTTTTCAAATTGTCATAACTCCGTATTGATACTAAGACTACTGAAACTTTGCAAGATAATTTGGTAATGGTGTATTCTATCCACAGATTTCGGTATACATAACCCGGTATACAACGTGTAACGGGAAGGACATAATATTCATTACAGTAATCTACTTTTATGGTACTAGTTTCACAGATCGTCGATCGATCTTCAAACTCCTTTGGCACGCATATAGCCTATAGCAGCGTTTTCCCGATACCATCAAAATAAAACACCGTTTCGCAACATTCCGCGAACTTGGATTGTTTGGAAAAAATAAGCAGCAGCCATACTTCGCACTAAAAAGTGACTAAATAGGCGATACTAGAATATGTAGAATTAATAAAACATTTTTACTAATAATAAATGATTATTTTACCTAATGGAACCAGCTCGAGTTTAAAAATATTAAGTGGGTCACGAAGGGGCAGTGTGAAAATTACCGGGCCATGGCAGAACAATGTTTGGGAAACACTGGCTAGCATGGAGTGGAACAACATTATATCCCGGGAACGCGAGTGAAACCGATGGCCAGTAAATAATTTACTACACACATAAATGAAAATAATATAACTAACCAGCACAACAACACTGTCCCATGTTGTAGAAGAGCGCGAAATGTGCAGCTTCAACAGCTTTTTCAATGTCCACATCCCCCAGGATGACGTTAGGTGATTTACCACCCAGCTCCAGGGTTATACGCTTGATAGTACCAGCCGCACCACGCTGGATCAACTTGCCTACTTCTGTCGAACCTGTCACCGAATTAAATGTTGATATAGCTTTCTTCAGTTATTCCAGCAAGATAATCGCAAAAAATAAGGCATTTAAATACGTAACTAACTTTGCTTGATAAAAGAATATAAACAGTTGTTTAATTTTTTTCACTCAATTATAATAGTGCCGATTCTAAATACTAAACTAATTTTAGTCACATCTCTTTCTTACAAAGATTATTGAAAAAGGATAGAACATATTTAAAGCTGCCAAATTAGTCTTTGCCTTCATTTGCGGGTATTTAGACGTAACTATATACAGGTCGTTGTTTTGGTCAGCGACGAGCGACTCAGGGTCGATAATACAAATGATACTTGTGCTAAAAAAATATAAAAAAATACTTTTTTTTTTTTAATAATAACAATAAATAAATTAAAATTTTGAAAATCATTTAATAAGCTAAAGTGTAGACATAATACTCAACGGGAGTACGAGGGAGTAAAGGGGTGGGGCGATGGCGGCTTGCGCCTAGCTCTAGACTGTGCATGTGCCTAGTAACCATACTTTGCGGTAATTTTATTTCAAATTGAATAAGGTATTTCTCAACATATTTACAGTATTTCATGGAATAAAGTCCATTTTTGGGGAATATATATTTTGTACTACCGCTCCTGGGTCGCTTGTCGCCGACCAAAACAACACCCTGTATATGATATGATAGATAGCGACTAAATTTATATTGAAAACAAGCATTGGACTAATTTGAAAGGACTAAATTTCTTACATCCTTTTCTTATGTTCTTTGTTAGAACGAGACATAGTGACATTAAAATTAGTTTAGTTGTGACCAACAGAATCATGGCCATTGCCGAAAAGGACTTTGAATATAATACAGACCTGTAAAGGCGATCTTGTCGACCTCGGGATGGTCGACGAGCGCGGCGCCCGCGTCCCCAAACCCGGCCAGCATGTTCACCACGCCTTCAGGGAACCCGGCCTCCTACACAATCACATATCATTCAATATAAATAAATATCCTGGGACATTCCTCACACACGGTCATCTGATCCCAAACTAAGCAGAGCTCGTACTATGAAAACCAGATAACTGATATAATACATATACTACTTTTTGTTTGTAAATACATAATTAAAATACATAATTACACCCAGACTCAGGACATACAGACATGTTCATGCACACAAATGCATGTCCTATGTGGGAATCGAACCCACGACCTGCGGCGCGTAAGGTGAATCTTAACCAACTGCGCCAACTGGCCCGTCAATATACACCATTTACCATCGGAACTTCAAAATACCGATGGATGTTTCCTCATTCTGATAAATGTTTTCATTCTCTCCCTATACTTTGTCTATTTTTATCGATGCAGCCGGCAGCGGCAAGTGAGGTATGGTATGGTATGGTATGGCGCTAGTATATAGTACCTTGACAAGTTGCGCGAGGTATAGCGCGGAGAGCGGGGTCTGCTCGGCCGGCTTCATCACGACGGTGCAGCCGGTGGCCAGCGCCGGGCCCAGCTTCCACGCAGCCATCAGCAGCGGGAAGTTCCAAGGGATTATCTGACCGCACACACCTGCATACATAATAACAATCAGCAGGGAAACTGGATAAAATACATTATTATATAGGCCGTTCATTGGTCTAAAATATAAGCTGTAAAACATTTCCCGCTACGTCAACTGAAATGGACTTTGTAACGGGGCGTGATATAATCCTTCAAATAGACTGCGACAAATTTTGGAGTTATACAATAGCCCCCTGGTCAAAGCCATGCAGAGTGTAACAACACTGAATGTGGCGGGCATGCATGTTTGCATACATGTATGTCATATGGAGGCTCAGTTCCAAGCATTCATCAATAGTGTCATATACACCAATAGTGGCATAATAACATCCGGCCCGCTGGATGATAACCGGTTACCATATTAGTAGGTACTTATATGTTATTAGTACAGTTTACATACAAAAATCATTGCAAATTATTTTTATAAAAGTTTTGTACTATAATATACTGTTTATTTATGTATAAAATTAACTTTTTAACAAAAAAATAAAACACGTCATGCGATTTCGATCGCATGACGTGTTCAATAGAAAATATTTCGCTGACTTCAAAACAGTGTCAGATAGGAGTTATTTCATACTTTTTAGTGTACTTTGAAGGTGGTTTATTTTTTTTTTAAAAGTTAATTTATTTTTGAATTTTTAGTTTCATCTATATGAAATTTATATGGGACCATTTCGGTATAAACCCCTTTCGAACAAAAAAAGAATTTTGCAAATCCGTCCATATATGACGGAGTTATGCCCGAACATACATAAAAAAATAATAATAATACAAACATCCGAATTGAGAACCTCCTCGTTTTCTTGAAGTCGGTTAAAAAAATATTTTTTTTTTTGAATAATCTGTTATAAATATACCACAAATTGATATCACGCTTTATTAGCTAAACTTAACTTTATTAGCTTAACTATTCATTATGTGATATGAGAATTTTCAAATTGAGACAGACTAATCATCTTATTTAACAAAAACATAATGTAATGGGCAATAAATAAGTTTTGTATAAGTGCCACTGTGCCAATCAAATCAAAATATCGCAGATGATTTTGCACGAAGCGTTACGAGTTTATCAATGCGTTCCCGTTATCACATAACTCACACGTGATAACAACTGATAAAGATTTTTGTTTACAATTATATTCCAATAAATAACGTGTAGTATACAATAATGTACTCTTATTGCATTATGTTATATCTTACGTTTGTTTGACCTCGATTTAATTCAAATCGAATAATTAGAAGCGTTTTACCTGAAAATAAAACGCATATTAAATACTTACCTTATTTGAAACTTTATATTTGAGATAGGCCCCTCCTTGTTTTCTGCTTTATCGTACCTTCTTTGTCTACCTTATATCGCCATCTCGCTCGCACATCCCCCTACCATCCACGCCAGGCAGAGCGGCGGGCATGAGCCGCGCGATCTCGTCATTGTGTCGAAAATACCAGGCAGAGTTAAAAACTAAAGTTTCAAATAAGGTAAGTATTTAATATGCGTTTTATTTTCAGGTAAAACGCTTCTATTAAACACTTGACCGTTATTTGAAACTTTATATTTGAGACGTGTTTGTTATCGCCTGGTAGAAGTGGATGCCAATGTGACTTTATGCTTAGTTCAGTAATAGTGGTAAAAGCATAAACTGATTTGTGATATACCTGTGACCTACGTATTTTCCCAGTTTGGGATATACGAGTACTGTATTCAAGTATACTTCTGAATGAGTCTGTTTGACCATATCGCGAGACAGAATATATCAACAAATATAAAGATGTGCGAGGTATTACCGTAATTTGATTTATAAAGTACAAACCAAAATATATAATTGACTAGAAGCAATTTCTGAAGTTCTTATCAAATAATTGATTAACATAGAAATACATTTTTATTAATAAGTTTCATAAACATGTCAATGATCTTGAATGAATCATGCGAGGATATTATTATCCCGCTATTAGTGGCTTTTTATCAGCTATAGGACTATCTGAAAGTATTGCATAATTGCATACCTATCTCCAATAGGCACGTGACCAGATTTCGAATCAGATCGGATAAGACCAATTTTTAGCTGAGCGTATGTTGCCCGGGAATGCATTATGCCCGCTCCAGCGATGATTTATTTCATCTTGCAGTACCTACTGTTCCAGATGCAGATTTGGCTTGTCATCTCAATCGAATAATAAGTTGATTACATTTCGGTGTTTTACGTCTGTTGTGTAAAGTACGAGACATTACACATAATGTAACAGATGGCTATATGGTTGCTATAGTTTGTATGCCGACATTGTTATTCACCACCGTAATATACCAACCAACGTAAATCATAGGTACCTAATATATTATATCAAAACGTTAATTCTTGTGTATACTTAGTACATTTTATTTTATTATAATAACCAGCGACGTTATCACTCAAATATTTACCCGATTTATAAGTCCTAGCGTTCAGTCAAGGGAAAACATAATTATAACTTTTACATGTTGCAATTTAAATTTGGAAAAGTGAGGTCATGTACTCTTCAACCTGAATCCAATTACAAAAGTAAGACAACAGTGTATTTGATCTGTATAGTTATGCACAATTCGTAGACTATAATTTTGTTTCTAAAAAATTACACGAATCCATCGTAAGCTATAAAATATATCTCAAAATATGTCCAACGAGCACATGAGTGCACGAAACTGCATATGTATAGTTATGATATTAACTACTTGTATATTATAATATATCCCATAGTCGGACAAATGGATTAAGTTTGAGCATTTTATTTCAAGCAAGCTATAGTTAGAAGCGGGTTGTGCTACAAAGACGACATGGTTACAACAAAAGAGTATGTGGACCAATCTTTGGAAGTAGAAAAGCTGCCAAAGATTGACTTGAGGTCTGCCCCTCCAAAATCCACTCTTTTTCCATCGAGGAATTACTAGCAAGTTTATGCCTCAAGCCGATCTTGCTGAGGTAGCAGTTCGTAAAAATGGTTATGTTAGGTGCTTGGGCCTTCGTGAATTATGTATTGATGGTCGGTTTGGTCGAAACACTCAAAATTTGCAACTACGTATATGGGAATTCCATAAGCAAATAAATCTACTACAGTATTAATTATAAATAGTATTCTGTGTAGGCGTATCCGCTACGTAAGTGCTACTCTGGCGGTAGTCGATAATTAGTAACGATAGATGAACTAATAAATGAAACAAACGATACATTCATATGATAACGATACGATTCATTAGATGATTTGGTCACCCTCGTTCCGAATCGACATCTCATTTGGGTCCTGTAGTGCTTTCAATTTCTTTGTGATTGCAATGCAACTCTAGTTCCAGGATATACCACTTTTAAAAACTAGTCCGTTTAATTGGCATGATTTGATTACATATTTCACTAGAAAATAAGAACGCATTTGCAGGTGAACCAACGACCAGTATGCTGAATCACGATAGTGCAGACTCGTTTGGGTTATGTATGACATAGCTTGGTAAGTTTAAAACGATTAGGCTCCAAGATGATTGTTAAGGAAAATAATTATTATTTCCGTATAATAAAACACACGTTACTTGGGGCATTGGTATTAGCTTGTCGAGGTTATTTGTCAATAGAGATAAGTAGCCTCTGTATAATTTTATTCATTCTCGTTTTAGAATGAAACATGACAAAATTTTAGACAGGAGAAAGTCGTTCAAATAACCGATAATACATATTTATTAATCCCCTATATGTTTGTTACCCAATTGTCTAATTAAGCAAAGTTTCGGCTGAGACCGAAAGTAAGGTAAGGTAGGGTATATGTATAATATGTAGCCGTTACTGGTCGATCGACATCTATGTGCGGTGCGTCGCACACATTCGCTAGTGAAAATATGCCTGTTTCTACCTTACACAACCAGGGTTGAAATAAATCGGAGATACGGTAAAAAATATTTGTCCGTGATCACATGTTTTATCCGTGGTCAGTGAGACCCGCTACTTTTTTGGATCAGCAAACCTTTTTAATGGTGTGCCCGACTCGGTATCTAATAATATACTCTTAGTACTGAACCGATTGACTTGACTTTACCAACGGCAACTTTTGGTAAAACTATATGCAACAACCGTGTATTATTTTCAGTATGTCAATCGGAGATTCGTAGATGTTACCACTATTGGTGGATTTTAAATTATTGCCCCGCTTTGAAAATGTCAGTATCAAGTCTTCAGAGTACCTCACAAGGACTAGAATGCTAAGAACCCCGCGAGGATTGAATATGTTAAGGAAAGTGCGTAGAAGCACCAATATCCTAGTGAGGTACTTAAAAATAAATACACTGTAAGGGTACATTTTGTTACCAACCTCTGTGAGAGTTGATAATGGTGGGAAATATGTGTAAAGGTATCCCAGTGTAGGACTATGCGAATATACCTACATTACATTTAAAACCATCTGTCCCCATGACGGTAGGTTATGTTAAAGCATGTGCGTGAAAGTGCAATATTCAAGTAAAAAACCTTACGAGGGAGCATTTTAAATTATCTGCCGTTGCAATGGTTGATTATGATGGCGAATGTGCGAAGAACATTTATCTAAGTGAAGTACCCTGCGAAGAGCATAGATATTTGGGTTTTTTCTTTACCATTTAAAGCATTTGATTCTAGTCTATTGAAAGGCAAAAAGTTTTTTGAACACCACCTGCCTTTTTAATGTGCGTTGAGGCACAACATCCAAAATAATATCCCGCGATTTCAACTCACCTGCCTGCCTGGGGTTGGTTATTATGGGGAATGTGTGTACGGGCACAACATCCAAGAGAATACCCCGCGAGGGTATATTAAAACTCACCTACCCCTGCGAGGGGTTGATTATTATGTGGAATGTGCGTACGGAGTACGGGCACAACTTCCAAAAGAATACCCTGCGAGGGTATTATAAAACTCACCAGCCCCTGCGAGGGGTGGATTATTATGGGGAATGTGCGTACGGAGTACGGGCACAACATCCAAAAGAATACCATGCGAGGGTATATTTCAACTCACCTGCCTCTACAAGGGGTTGATTATTATGGGAAATGTGCGTACGGAGTACGGGCACAACATCCAAAAGAATAACCTGCGAGGGTATTATAAAACTCACCAGCCCCTGCGAGGGGTTGATTATTATGGAGAATGTGCGTACGGAGTACGGGCACAACATCCATAAGAATACCCTGTGAGGGTAAATTTCGTGCCTGGGTGCCTGTAAAAATTCCTGCGTGGGTTGGTGTATGGCAGCTCAGACTAGCTTGCAAAGCGGGAGCATTTGATCATTTTACTATAAAGGCAAAAATGTTTTACCGTTTTAAGCACTGTAGTTAACTCGTCTGGTATTAATAGCAAACGGAATCTTTTGGTAAGTAGATTACGAACCCTCATTCCTCACTTCAATAATTTCAGACCACAAATAAGTTGTAATTACGTTAACTCAATAACAAAAAATCTACCTTCAAATATAACTCGTAATGTTTCGTAGACTTCATGTAGGTTAAATCACTGTCCTTATTACTTCGAGTAATTTTAGCACACAAGACCGTTTCTCAAATCTAAAAAGCCGGATTGAATTTGTATTTTAATTATTGATATTATTTTCAATATGCTGTTTTACATAATAAATTGCTACACAAATTATTTAGATGGCAGTTGACACCTTAACACTCCCTTGTGGTCATGATTTATTTTAGTTCAGAGAATTTGAACATCACAGCGATACCGCGATACCCGTTATCACAATTCCAACGTTGTGATTTATTACGGTCAGCACATGATGTATTAAATTATTTTTGTTCAACTGTATCTGAACTAAACTGGAACCAACCTAGGAAAACCCTAGGATAAAAATGTTATAGTACACACAAAAATATCTTTAAAAAGTGGGTAGACTAAAGTATTTAAGAATTAGTTTGTTCAAAGCTTTGAACATAAAATTTCAACAATAATTTGAAATATCGAACGGTAAAACCGTTAAAATTATTTCATATTATTAAAATAAGAAGGTACAAATAACTTACATGTGTGCCTAGGCTACGCTAGCGCTAGGCACAACCGTGCGCTGCAGAAAACAAGACGCCAATGACGAGATCGCGCGGCTCATGCCCGCCGCTCTGCCTGGCGTGGATGGTAGGGGGATGTGCGAGCAAGATGGCGATATAAGGTAGACAAAGAAGGTACGATAAAGCAGAAAACAAGGAGGGGCCTATCTCAAATATAAAGTTTCAAATAACGGTCAAGTGTTTAATATACCATTACACTATATATCGCTAGCATAAACAGGTTTTATTCTAGCGAAAACAGGTAACAGGTTTCTATGAACTAAGTCACCGCATTGATAATACAAAACATTGATAAATAATGCAATGAGGTGAAGGAACACCTCCTGAGGAAACCATAGCTCAGTGGTAGGGTACTTTGTAGTAGCCGCCTGGCTGGTTACCACCCTCATGTTGGAAATCTGTCGCCAAGCACCTACCAGAGAGCCAGTTCCTTCTAGGCTTTGTGTACTTACCACCTTCGGCCACATCATCACTTACCATGGTCAAACACTGGCCTGTACAAAGTAAACAACTAAAGGGATAAAAATGTTTTAAGGGGAGGATTTTACTGAGTGCCTCGATTAACTCAAAAATCGATATAATTCTTTTTGAGGTAATAATTTTTGGAAATTCTACTCCTAAGGGGATAAAAAAAAGTCGCGGGTGAAACCGCAGGGTGGGAAACTAGTATGTAGTTTTATATTTTTTACGCTGATATCAGTTATATAATGTTCATTCGAATAAGATAAATACTTATCAAATGTTACATAATGATAATATTAAAGTCAAGTACCTAACATAAGATACTGACATAATACACTCACCAGCATAGTTTAGCTCAAGCACGAAATGTCATACAAAAGGTGATTTCAACAAAGATTTGCGTATCTTTTCAAAGATTAAAAATAACTTGAAGACTGTGAACATCTTAAATATAATATAGTTTATCTTGTCCATTCTAATCAACAATTATAGCGTATACGAGAAATTGCACAGTAAATTTAATTGTATTTTCCAAATGAAAACTTTTTTACAAGCTTTTATTTAGCTTCACCTGACTGGAGTCTGTAATGGAATCTTGAGTTAAATGTGACCTACTACCCAGTGCCCGATTGAGCTGAAATTTGGTATACATTAGTATATTGGATGACAATGAAAGTACAGACAACAAAAAAGTACAGTCACCATGAAAAGTTTGTATAATTTTTTTTTATTTTAGTACTTGTTTCTTTACGACATACACTGCATTAACACCTCTGTTCATTGTGATTTCGTGATTCAATGCTGGAGAATTTATGGTATGATAAGTGTACTGACCGACGGGCTCATGTCGTGTGTAAGCGAAGTAGTTCCCATCGGCGGGCAGCACCATGCCGTGGTCTTTGTCGGCCCAGCCGGCGTAGTACCGCAGGTTGTTGATCACGGCCTGCACGTCGCCGTAGTACGCCGCCAGGAACGGCTTGCCATTGTCCAGGGTTTCTAAACTCTGGACACGATCACAATTCCATGGTAAAACGACAATCAAACCAAACAAACAAAACCGGCCAAATGCGAGTCGTACTCGCACACTAGGGTCCCGTACAATAATAATAATAATGTTAACTAACTGAAATTGACTATAATGAATAGTAGGTGCAGGTTTCATTTTATTTCATTTTTATTACTATTTATGTTATGAGATACAGCCCACTGACAGACAGATGGACGTACGGACGGATCATGCTCCATCCTTGTCTTCGTCTTTTATGGGCGGTAAGTGGACACAAACCCATAAAAAACTTGCCAGCTACATATCTACCATTTAAATAAATAATTGCTTATTGTATAGCATCTGAATTGACACAAATGATGACTTGCTATAGATGTCTTTATGATAATTTACATAATGTTATGATAACATTTAGCTTGTTTAAAAACTACACTCCATGTCATGAATTCCTTATGTTTCGCTCTATGACCTTTTAAAATCAGTGAGTGGTTTTACGTAACCTTGTGATGAGCGTAACTTATCAATATTTTTACCCACAAAACTTTAGAGTAAAATCAATTATAAAATATTACAAATGCGAAAGTGAGTTTGTTTGTTTGTTTGTTACGCCTTCACGCCTCAACTACTCAACGGATCATCATGAAATTGGCATACAGATAGCCTATGGTATGGAGAAGGACATAGGCTACTTTTGAACCCGGGAATGCATGTGAAATTATTAAATTTAGAATAGAGACTTACCGCAAGGTAGGTCCTGTCTCTTTCTACAAGATCAGCTAATCTGTTGAGCAATCGTCCTCGCTGTGATGCATCCATTTTCCGCCATGGGGATCCATGTCTGTTAAAAATAAATATGTAGAACTGTAGACAGTGGCATAACTATTGATTGTTCTTCAAATAACTTGTATAATATTTATTAATTAATTTGATTTAGGGAATACTCATTAAACCATATGTGACATAATAAAGACAAATTACACCATAATAATACAATAATGATATTACTATAAATACAATATATACAATACTTATGAACCCCATACCATAATTTCTGTTTGAACAGGAATGCACTTTATTATGCTAGACATAAAGTTTCTTTTCAATTGTAATTTTTTATATATATTGTGATTTTTATGATTATTATTTACTATGTATATAATAATCATAAAAATAGCTGTAGCATTATTAAGTGAAAACTTGATCTAGTCTGCAAGACTAAAGAGTTATACAGGTCGTTGTTTTGGTCAGCGACGAGCGACTCAGGGTCGATAATACAAATGATACTGGTGCTAAAAAAAATATTAAAAAAATACTTTTTTTTTTTAAGAATATAAATAAAAAAATTAAAATTTTGAAAATCATGTAATAAGCTAAAGTGTAGACATAATACTCGACGGGAGTACGAGGGAGTAAAGGGGTGGGGCGATGGCGGCTTGCGCCTAGCTCTAGTCTTTGCACGTGCCTAGTAACCATACTTTGTTATTTTATTTCAAATTGAATAAGGTATTTCTCAACATATTTACAGTATTTAATGGAATTAAGTCCATTTTTGGGGAATATATATTTTGTACTACCGCTCCTGGGTCACTTGTCGCCGACCAAAACAACACCCTGTATTTCATACTTTATAAGATTGCCATTCACCCTCATTTGTGAAAGGAGGCCTGTGGTCAGCAGTGGGACATTATAGGCTGATGATGATGAAGATTGCCATTTGACCATAATCTGGTCCAACGGTGGTTTAACAAAAGTAAACTTACTTGAATGCATTTTTTGCTGCCTTAACAGCCTTGTCAACGTCAGCTTTGCCTGCCTGCTGTACTTCAGCGATGATCTGGCCAGTGGCTGGGTTCTCAGACTTGTAAGTTCTGCCATCAGTTGACTTCACCCACTCATTGTTGATGAATAGCTGACAAAAAAAGGATATTGTGGAGAAGTAGGTTCAGATAATTAGGAGAAAATTGAAACCCGCCAAGTGCTTGTCCAATTTGATGTAATAAAAATATGCTCATGTTTTGGCCCTGTGCATAATAATACAATAGTTCTCAGTTGCAAAATTGTTTCTAGAACTTTCCAGTTGGAGTGCAGCCTTATCTTATCTAAGAGTGTGAATTATGTAAAAAAATATATTTTTTCTAATATCACAAATTTATTCTACCTATTGCGCCACAAAGTCAAAGCCATTTATTCAATTTAGGCCCCAGAAGAGCACTTATGAAGGTCACATTTAATGAAGTTTTTTTTTTTTTATACTACTTAGTTAGCAAACAAGCATACGGCCCGCCTGATGGTAAGCGGTTACCGCAGCCTATGGACGCTTGCATCACCACCACCACCACTAGTTACCACCGGTTCGGAACTCAGCCTTCAACTGAGAAGAATCCGGCAAGAAACTCAGCAAATTTACATTTTTTAAATATTTTTTGGACAATCTTTGGCTTTTATTTTACCAAATAATAATAATAATAAAGTTTACAATTAACAATAAAAAAGATATACCTAAGCATAGATACAGACGAAAAGGTCACAGGTCGTGGGTGACCCACACAGGACATGCATTTGTGTACACACGGCTACACATCAAGCTATACATTTCCAGTATAAGCTGAACTCTTATTGTACGGAAATCCCATACAATGCGAGATCAGCTTATACTGGAAATGTATAGCTTGACGTGTAGCCGTGTGTACGTGAACATGTCTGTATGTCCTAAGTCTGGATGTAGTTATGTAAGTATATTAAGTATGTATTTACAAACAAAAAGTAGTATATAAGTTATCTGGTTTCCATGGTACAAGCGCTGCTTAGTTTGGGATCATCTGACCGTGTGTGAGGAATGTCTCTGGATATACTGGGTGGAGATTTCGAGATGGCATATTTTCAAAACCTATGTTGGATTAGTCATGCTGAACAACTTTTACTATGGCAAACTAAGCAGAGCTTGTACTAACTCTCCACCTGTTATATTAATATTATTATGGATATTTGGTGGTTTGCGCATAAGAATATTTGACATCCGAAGCTCCAGTGCTGAGATATGCTTATTATTTCTTCTTGGTTGCTCATAGAGCCCTAAGCGTATGCCAGACAACCAAGGCTATGATTTTTATCAAATACTACACTATTTCATGCATTCGAGACCCAGCGGGATATGGGAGTGGGAGTAGTCTTGTATTCACAAACAACCCAACGGCGATATTATCGAAAGCACTATACAACACAGGAACACAAATGTTAGCTCATTAGACTACTAACATATTTCGAGGTTATAAACACGCTCGCGCAACACTCCACCGATATAGAAAACCAAATTAAATTGAGGATATATGACCATTGTATGTACTTACGCCGGAGTATAAGATTTCCGGGTTAGTTTGAGGCACCGGGGCAGCTGCACTCGCGAATTTCGCTTTTTGCACATTAACTATTTTGCTCAGGTTACGTAGCATTTTATTTGAAAATGTATACACTCACTGCTAAACTACTGACCCAGCTTCGAAACTAAAACCAACTAAAACGAAATGAATAGGTTTATATTTATTGCTGATGGTTGAATTGGTTGATAAAGAAAAAATATGACCTTCAGACAGCTGACAGCCGGCAGTCTGTCAATCAATGAATGAATGACATATAATGGGTTGCCCTACACATGAAAAAAATTACCGTATTTAAACAAAAAATACGGTAAACTTTTTCTTATGTAGGGCCCACGAAATACGTATATAGTCTGGCAAGAAAGTATAGAAAATAATGGAGGCGCCATTGTCGTGTGTTATGGCAACTCCAATGAGAGCGCTTCTGTAGTTTTGATACTTTGTTATTCATTTCCTTAAAAATAAACAAATATTTCTAAAACTTAGCTGATAAAGGGATATCTAGGGTGGTAAAATTAATTGTAAGAAAGGTCCTCATTAGGGCCTATATTGAATAAACAATTTTTGAATTTCACGTCATCATACAACTTAAAATTTAATATATCTGTTCATTTTAAAAAACGTAATTGAAATAGAAATAGAAATAGAAATAGAAATCATTTATTCAGCTCAAAATCTTAAAAAGAAAATTGCTCAGTTTATTGCCGGCTCTTCTCAGCAGAAGCAACCTTCCGAACAGTGCATTAGTCTGACGACAGTGCATTACATATGAGTATGAACTACAAAATACAGCAGATATTTGTACTTATACAGTAGATTTAACATGCCAAAATTAAATTAAGTAATGTTATTAATTTAAATAAAACTATTTTAGATAAACACTAGTATTTTAATACCATAAAATATGGAATAATATGCGGTACTTATACAATTACCAACCATAACGATTGTTTGGAGTTATTTCGCTAGATGGTGTTACTAGCCATCAATTTAACACAGCACTGCAGCTGTCACCGATGTGAAGTAGGAGCGATCGCGATCGTTCCTATACAATGAACCGCAATGAGTTCAGTCTGCAACTAACGTCTGTCAAGTAAGTTTTAATTATATTTCGAAGTCTCTTTTTTGGGTCCAAAAGCTGGTCCTTCGCGTCGGAAGTATTGCGAATCGAATTAGGAAGTGTTATTTTAGTATAATTAGTGTTGGTTTCGTGAAAATCGCGTATAAATTGGTAAAAATTGTAGTAAGTTCACGTGGCGTACGTAAGTACAAAATTCTTGTAAATCTTAATAAATTCAAGTGATAGACTGATAAAAACATTAAAATACATTCATATTTGGTGTATTCCAAACAAAACAGTGGTTAGAAACTGTAATTCATCGAGAAACTTTCTTACAAAGTGGTACAAAATTGACTACCGCCAAAAGTAGGCATAGTGAAAAAAAAGTACAAAAGTATTAAAATACATTCGAAATTAGTGTTTTGAACTCATATAAAACAAAGTTTTCTTGAAATATTGATTATCCAAACGCATTCACACGTAATTTGCGTAATTTTTGTTACTTTTTTCCCCAAACGGACAGAACGGTTTCGTGTCCTACCGGCCTACCTACATAGCCTGCCAATCTTACAGAAAATCCCACAAAATGGATTACAACAAAATCATAGCATGCCAGTTAGACAGGTATGAGAAAATTCAGAAATCACAAACAAATTTCAACAAATCCCCAAAAGGCAGATTGACTCTAAGCTACGTTGAAACACGTTTGGAAAATATAGAACAAGTTTGGAAATCTTTTATTAGTGCTCATGAAGACATTATAGGTAGTGTTGACATAGATAAGAGGAAGAGTATAGGATACTTTTCAAAGGATATTTATTATGAGTGCGAAGAGGTTTATATAAACTACAAAAGTGAATTGAAAACTAAAGTTAGCGAACTTACACCAATTACAACGATACCACCACAACAAACATCACAAACAGATTCATCTCGCAGAGAATTAAAACTTCCAAGTATACACATCCCTGTATTTTCTGGAAAATATACAGAGTGGCCGTCATTCCATGATATTTATGAATCTCTAATTCACAAAAATTCTAAACTTGATGATGTGCAAAAGCTTCATTATTTAAAAACAAATTTGAGCGGAGAGGCAGAGCTTCTTTTAAGAAGTATTCCAATCACAGGTCAAAACTATTCACAAGCATGGGAGACTCTTGAAAAACGTTATAACAATAAAAGGTACATTTCTAATTGCATATTCAAGAAATTATTTAGTTTAAAAACATTAACAATTGAATCTGATCATAACATTAAGCAACTTTTAGATACAACTTCAGAATGTTTGAACGCCTTAAAAAACTTAGGATTGCCAACAGATTCATGGGATGCTCTCATAGTTTACATCACTGTCTCAAAACTAGATAATGAAAGTCACAGGCTCTGGGAACAACACATCTCACACTCAAATGATTTTCCAACAATAGAAATTTTATTTAAATTTTTAGAAAATAGATTCAGATGTTTAGAAATGGTTGATAATTCTAATAAAACAACAAAATCAAGATCGTTCCATTCTTCTATGGCCACTCCTGGGAAAACAATAAATTGCTCCTTTTGTAAGGGTGAACACTACATATATCAGTGCAAAGAGTTTGCTAAAAAGGATTATAAGGATAGGTATACATTTGTTCAAAACAACAATCTATGTTTCAACTGTTTGATCCCAAAACACTCTGCTTTTCAATGCAAGAGAAACACATGTTGTAAAGTGTGTCAGAAGAAACATCACTCACTGTTACACCCAGATAAAAGAGATTCAAATGAAAACAAACAGATGTTAGGAGAGGAAGCAAAACAAGCAGACCAACTCCAGGCAGTGTCACATTTCACAAACAACCCTGGTCAAGTTTTATTAGCCACAGCACTGGTAGATATTATTTCAAGCAGCGGACAAAAACAAGTCTACCGTGCACTCATTGACCAAGGCTCACAGAGCTCGTTTGTATCAGAGAACTTTGCTCAAGCAACAGGCTTGAAGCGTTGTAAAAACAGCAACGAGTTTTACTTAAGTGAAGGAAAAACAATACATTCAAAGTATACAGTTAACTTTGAACTAAAGTCAAGATACAAAACAAACTTCACTTTATATGTACAAGCATATGTAATCAGTCATATTACAACATACCTTCCACAGAAACCTATCACATTGTTGGGATGGCCAGAGATAGAATCAATGACACTAGCAGACCCTGGTTTCAACAAACCAGGTAGAGTTGACATGCTGCTAGGGGCCAGTGTTACCAGCAAGATCATGGAGCAAGGTTTGTCGAGAAGTCCTGTTGGCACTATAGCACAGAAAACACAACTAGGATGGATCATTTCGGGTGACACAAATACAACCATGGAAAACAACAGGATTGTAAGCATGCATTCTTGTGTATGTGAAAACAACATGCTCAAGCAATTCTGGGAAATAGAGAATGAGTTTCTTACATCTGAAAGAAAAAAGACAAAGGATGAAGAAAGATGTGAAGAAATCTACAAAACAACTACAGCTAGAACAAAATCAGGAAGATACAAGGTGAAGCTACCTTTCAAGGAGAATGTTCAGAACCCTGTAGAAAAATGTGGTAAAACAAAGGAAATAGCTACCGCTAGGTTCCTACAGTTAGAGAGAAGATTCAAACATGATCAGAAATTAAAAGAAGAATATAAAAAGGTGATACAAGAATATCTGGACCTAGGACATATGACATTGGCTAATGAAGATAATGAAAATGCAGTATATTTACCTCACCACGCAGTAGTTAGAGAAGACAAGGATACCACCAAGGTCAGGGTAGTATTCGACGCATCCTGCAAGGGTACAGGAGGATCTTCACTAAACGATACTTTACTCATAGGGCCTACACTACAAAGTGATCTGCGTATCTTATTGATGAAGTGGAGAAAACATAGAATTGTCTTAGTCAGCGACATAGTTAAGATGTATAGACAGGTGCTTGTAGCTGATGAAGAAACTGAATATCAACGCATCATATGGAGAGATAGCCCAGAAGAAAGCTGCCAAGCATACAAACTGTTGACCGTAACATTCGGCACAGCATCAGCTCCCTATCTTGCGGTACGTACATTACTACAAGCAGCTGAAGATGAAAGCCAGAGGTTCCCCATTGCCGCTGAAATAGTTAAAGAGTCATTCTACATGGATGATTTAATGTTTGGCTGTTTTAGTGTTTCTGAAGCTTTGGAAGCTCACAGACAAGTTACTCAGCTTCTAAAAGGTGGAGGATTTATATTACAAAAGTGGTCCAGTAATTCTGATGAAGTTTTAGATAAAATAGCAGAGAAAAAGACACAAGATAACATGTTTGAAATTAAATTTGATCAGATCATAAAAATTCTTGGACTGTCATGGGACAGACATGATGACCAATTTAAGTTTTCAGTGAACTTACCTGAAGTAGCTGCTGAAGTGACCAAACGGACTGTCCTGTCAGATGTGGCACGCCTGTTCGACCCCTTTGGATGGTTGGCACCAACCATAATACTTGCCAAGATTTTAATACAAAGACTGTGGTTGTGTAGTGCAGGATGGGATGACCAATTACCTAAAGAGTTAGTAGAAGAGTGGTTGACTTACCGGAGACAGCTTCAGCACCTGGAAAAGATTAAAATTAGTAGATGGATAAATACACAACCTGACAATTTACAAATAGAACTCCATGGTTTTGCTGATGCATCAACAGCAGCTTATGCAGCAGTACTGTACGTCAGAGTGGTGAAGGAAGACAATGTTACAGTTACTCTCCTAGAAAGCAAAACTAAGGTGGCACCCCTAAAACAAGTTTCTGTGGCCCGTTTGGAGCTATGTGCCGCAGTGTTAGCTGCCAGATTACTTTCCGAAGCAAGTGAAGTCCTTAAGATACCTAAAACAAATGTGTATGCGTACACAGATTCGATGGTGGTATTAGCGTGGATTCAGTCACAACCAATCAGATGGCAAACCTTTGTGGCCAACAGAGTTACAGAAATTCAAGGACGGTTAGACAATGACAGATGGGGACATGTAAAGTCAGAAGCTAATCCTGCAGATTTAGCTTCGAGGGGGGTAGCCCCTTCGGAATTAAAAGACAAAATACTGTGGTGGCAAGGCCCACAGTGGCTGAAACAAAGAGTAATAAAACAAGTTAAACCTTATGTTTTAGAAACAGAATTGGAACAAAGAAAACAAAAACTTAAGGTATTTCATTGCAATACAGAAGACAGCATCTGGAATAAATTCTCATCACTTAACAAATTGTTACGAGTACTTACCTACTGTAGAAGATTCCTACGTCTGAAACAAAGAAAAGAGAATAGAATAGAACAAACAAGTTACTTGACAGCTGTAGAATTACAAGAAACATTAAATCAGCTGATCAAGACTGATCAAGAAAAACAATTTAAGGAAGAAATAGATGACTTGAAAATTAAGAAACAAGTAAAACAAAAGAGTTGTTTGAAAACACTCTCTCCGTACCTGGAAGAGGGCCTCTTGAGAGTTGGTGGACGTTTACAAGGTGCCAAGGTACCACAAGAAATAAAACACCCCATTATTTTACCCAAGAATTCACATCTAACTAAACTAATAGTCAAGGATGCACACTTAAGACTTCTTCATGGGGGAAATCTTTTGACCACCAACTACATCAGATCAAGATATTGGGTTATAGGTTTGAAACCTCTTGTCAAGAAATGTATCCACGAGTGCGTCATTTGTGTGAAACATAGAGCCAATTCAGCACAACCACGTATGGGAGAGCTACCAACACAACGAGTTCATCCAGGGAGACCATTTGAGACAAGTGGTGTAGATTATGCTGGACCCATCCAAATTAGAACAACAAAGGGACGAGGTCACAAATCCTACAAGGGTTACATCTGCCTGTTTATATGTTTTGCTACCAAAGCGATCCACCTTGAAGCAGTGAGTGATCTGTCAACTCAGGGATTTATAGCAGCGTTCAGAAGATTTGTGGCTAGACGAGGACACTGCTCTGATTTATGGAGCGACAACGGCACCAATTTTGTTGGTGCTGCTAAAGAATTGGAAATTTTATTCAAGCAGTGTCAAGGAAATCTACAAACTGAAGTAGCAGAAATTATTGCCAATGATGGAACAACTTGGCACTTCATACCTCCAAGAGCTCCCAATTTTGGTGGCCTCTGGGAGGCAGGGGTGAAGTCTGCAAAGACTCACCTGATAAAGGTTTTAGGCAATTCAACGCTCACATTCGAAGAAATGGCAACTGTACTCACTCAGATAGAGGCTTGCTTGAATTCCAGGCCAATCTGTGGATTGAATGATCACCCTGATGATATTGGTGCGCTAACGCCTTCACATTTCTTGATTGGTGAGCCAATAGTTGCAATACCTGACACACCGCAAAACAACTTACCTATTGCTCCACTGGATAGATGGAAATTAGTCCAACGTATGACAGCACATTTCTGGCAACGGTGGAGTGCTGAGTATTTGCACACCCTACAACAGCGCCATAAGTGGCAAAACAACACAAGAACTCCAGAGACAGGGGATGTGGTTCTGATTAAAGAACCAGCACTTCCTCCAACTAAATGGCTTATGGCACAGGTAGTAGGTACACATCCGGGTCCGGATGGGGCAGTTAGAGTAGTGAGCCTGAGAACCAAGAATGGCTTACTCAAGCGACCAGTTTCGAAGCTGGTTGCTCTACCAACATCCAACTAAACAATACAACTACGGTGGGCGGCTGCAGGAAGAACGAAGTTCTTGGTGGGCGGAATGTTTGGAGTTATTTCGCTAGATGGTGTTACTAGCCATCAATTTAACACAGCACTGCAGCTGTCACCGATGTGAAGTAGGAGCGATCGCGATCGTTCCTATACAATGAACCGCAATGAGTTCAGTCTGCAACTAACGTCTGTCAAGTAAGTTTTAATTATATTTCGAAGTCTCTTTTTTGGGTCCAACGATATATAAAAATTCAAAGATATGTCACCGTATTTTTGCGAAAACCGTAAGTTTATAATCCATCTAGCGAGATTATAAACTCCCCCATATATTGCGAACTGTACCATACTGCTTACAATATAACGTATTAATTTCCGATAGTTTATAATCTATCCATAAGAAACCTAGTTAGAAACATAGTTTTTATTCCATTACTGAATACTTTACACATTGCAAGAAACATAGTTAGTAGCCATTTTAGATTATATTGTTAGTTATATTATTTTTGATATATGTATTATTTTTGACATATTATTATTATATCCAACATGTTATAGATTAATGAACTATTCCAGAATATTATTATTGTTATTAAATTTAAAGTTGTATTTTTAAATTTTTGCATATGATGGCTCGTGTGACCACTCAATATTATTTTTGAACATCCTCTGTACTTTTCTTTTTATGTCAATAGGTTGACAAGCAGGCAGACGGGCCTCGTGATGGTAAGTGGTCACCGCCGCCTTTGAACATTTGCAATACCAGGGGGATTGCCGATGTGTTGCCGACCTTGTAGAGCTCTATTTACGCCTTTTTTGAAGAACCCCATATCGTAGCGCTGAGGGAAAACCGCAACGGGGAGTTTATTCCACATCCTAATGGTCCGCAGTAAGAACGTGCGACTAAAACGTTGCCTACACATGATTGCAATAAATGATAATTTGATTTGATTTGAACCGTCAGATTGTAAACTGGAATGCATCGGAAGTAATCGGAACGCACCTTGCGAGCTGATTGATTGAACGTCATGTGTCCCGCGCTATCATTTTTGGCGATACGTAACGTAATTGATTGTTTTTATTGTTTTCTAAAATATATCGATTGAAATATTTAATGTTGATCTCAAACAATTAAATGTGCATTTCTTTAATTTTACTCTTATATTTGTTTTCTAACTATGAATACAGAACGAACTATCGCCAAGACTGCCCAATCAGGGACGGTTCACAATATGACGGTTTGACAACGTTAGATTATAAACTATCGAAAATGAATACGTTATATTGTAAGCAGTATGGTACGGTTCACAATATATCGGGGAGTTTGTAATCTCGTTAGGTAGATTATGAATGGTTTTCACAAAAATACGGTGATAGATACATGAAATAAGTATTCATAGCAAAAATACTGCAATCATAGCGAGCTGCTTTGATTGCTGTATTTTACCGTACGGTGATTACCGCTCTGCCGTATATCGTACAATTTGACTTTTAAGGGCCTGAATACCATCATCACCATCATTCTGGCAGCACTTGCACCGCTGTCAGTTCAGAGCTTGTTTTTTTTTTTTTTTTTTTTTGGGATTTTATGGCCTGGTTACTAAGACCT
Source organism: Polyploca ridens (assembly GCA_951394255.1). Classification (NCBI taxonomy): domain Eukaryota; kingdom Metazoa; phylum Arthropoda; class Insecta; order Lepidoptera; family Drepanidae; genus Polyploca; species Polyploca ridens. The sequence continues at coordinate 4,759,034 of OX596259.1, read as the reverse complement.
TTAAGCCACGACTTTATTATTCCGGAACCACTTTTCAGATTTTGTATTTTCAGTTTTATAATTTTACCACCGTATTTTTAATGTATTTAAATATTGGTTTATAAGTTTTAATGTCTTTTAATAGTTCTTTAAGCGGCGGCGGGCGGGAAGAAAAATCACTATAATTATTTTGCCACACTTCACTTAGTTCACTCGCGAGTACCAATCTGTCAATAAGGAACTTTTGACAGCTGAATATAATGTGGTCCACTGTTCCTTCTTCAACTCCGCAAAATGTACAGACATTGCTTTGAATTATATTTAACTTTGCTAGGTGTGATGGTGCTTTATTATGTCCATAACGTAGTCGGTTTATGGTGGTAATAAAATCACGACTGGCTCTTTGCAGGCTATCATACCATGGCTTTACTGGTAAGTTTTCTTGAATGCTACCGTACCACCGTCCTTTCGTTTCTTGGTCTTTCTTCCACATTTGCTCCCATAACATACTTATAGCTAGCCTTACATTACTCAAATAATCAGTCATAGGTACATACATAGTATCGGAGACATCGAGTGCATTTACTCCTCCGTAAGCGGCTTTGTCGGCCATTTCATTTCCAGTGATTCCTCTATGAGAGGGCACCCACATAAATGAAATTAGTTTCCCTGTATGATAATATTTGTATAACAATTCTTTAATTATGTACAGAATGAAATTAGTTTTAAAGTGAATCTTTAAATAGCTCAATCCTCTTATAAAACTTAAAGAATCTGTTACAATTAGAAAATATTTACAATTATCTACATTTCCAATTTGCAGAAGAGCCTGATATACTGCATAGGCTTCTGCGGTGAATATTGTACAAACATTCTGCAAAAGAAAACTCTGAGAAGAATTTTTTTGAGGATCATACACAGCACAGCGCACATAATCCTTACCCTTACTACCATCTGTATATAAAGTGTAGTAATTATTTTCTGATAAAAATTGCAACATCTCTGAATTATTTGTAATTGAATCTATTACTGTAATTGGGTGCATTATGCTTTTGAACTGGGAAGAATAGCAGGGCCAAGGGCACTGTTTTTTGAGTTTATAGCTGTTGTTTTCAATTTCCAGAAAAATGTGATACAACATTGGGGAGTTACCAATAAGGAGGCTCTCACCAGTTGCTAAAGGACCTGACACATTGATTCTACAAGGTATAATCTTGTTAATAATTTGCATGTTATCAGAGTACAGTAGTTTAAGGCAATACCGTTCGGCAAGTAGGAGACGTCTCAAGATCAGTGGCATAATTTTAGTCTCTACTTCCATGGCCCTTATGGGAGTTGAGCACATTGCACCCGATATTATTCTCAGAGATTTATTCTGCAGGATATCTAATTTTTTGGCATGGTAGCTATTCATATATGCCAAAGAACTATAGTCAAAATGACTTCTCACAATAGCTTTATATAGAATAGACAATATTTTGGGGTCAGCACCCCATGACACTCCAGCCAGACATCTTATTATGTTAATAGCTCTTAAAGCATTTTTAGAAATATACCGAACATGTTCTTCGAAAGTCAGTTTTTGGTCTATGATGATTCCTAAGAATTTCTTTGAATGTACTCTGTTTATAGATTCTCCACAATACGAAATAACACTAGATGGATCATCATCACCAAAAATCATTAAACTGCTTTTTGTAGCATTGATCTTTAAACGTAATCTATCATTATAGTATAGACTCAACTGATTTAATGCTCTATTCATATTATCTATAGCAACTTGCAAGTTCTGACTGCTACTATACAAAACAATGTCATCTGCGAATTGCAAAATATTTACTTCACTAGTATTTACAAATTTACATATTTCACATGTGTACAAATTATATAGTAATGGTGAAAGAGTGGCGCCTTGCATTGTGCCTTTCGATGCACTTCTAGGACCATGTAAGATGTTATTATACTTAACATATAAGGTTCTATCATTTAAATAATTATAGATCCACTGACATAGTAGACCAGGTATACCCACATCAGACATAATGTTGACCAAGATACCTGGGTCGACATTATCAAAAGCTCCTTGGACATCTAAAAATACACAAACAGTGTGTGATTTTAAATTATTTGCACGTTTCAGGTCTGAGATGAGTGACATGAAGCTGTCAGCGCAACTACGCCCACGACGGAAACCATACTGCACATGTGGGATGATACCATTAGCCTCTACAAACCAGTCCAGACGGACTTTAATCATATTTTCGAATAGTTTACCGAGACATGAGGACAAAGATATAGGACGATACGAACTGGACTGTTCTGGAGATTTATCAGGCTTCAGTATTGGGATAACACACTGTGTTTTCCATGATTCAGGGATAATTTGTTTGAGCCATAAAGCATTAAGAATGTCAAGAAAGAGGTGCTGAACAGATGTATGGAGTTCTTTAATTACAATATATGGAAAGTTATCTAGACCTGGACTTGAGTTACGCCTAGATTGTAGACTTGATGTGAATTCATTCCATGTAAATGGTTCCAATAAAAATTTTGAATTGCTATTATTATTGTTACTGTTAAAATAGTTGATTAAGTTACTAGTCTCTTTTAAACCACTATTATCAGACAGTTTATCTAAAAAGGTAGGTATGAACTCATCTTTATGGGATCTAATGCTAGACTTAACACCCTTAAAAATCTTAATCATGTTCCATATTTTGCTTATAGGGGTAGTTCTATTAAAAGTATTGCACAAATCATTCCATCCAGTTGACTTCTGCTCAGAAATGGTTCTCTTTTTTAATGCATCAAGTCTCTTATAATTTATATAGTTATCTATTGTAGAATCACTTCTGTAAAGTTTCAAAGCATTATAGGATGCTATTACACTTTGTTCGCAAACCTCATTCCACCAAGGTGCTGGAGGTCTGCTAGCAAAGTGGGCAGACTTAGTGAACTTTGGAACAACTATTTGCATAAGGGACTCAAGACGTATACAAAAATCGGTATAGGAAGAGAGTGGGTCTACTTGATTAATTGTAAAATCGCCAAACGCATTTTTTGAAAGTTCATTATATTGGCGCCAATCAGCTCTTTTGTACAAAAATTTATCAATGGGAGGGTTAATTTGGTATTTTTGTATGGATAGGGATATTTCGGTTATAGTTGGATAATGGTAACTTCCCATACAATCATCATGTACAGACCACTCGCATAACGGTGCTAAGCATGCGCTAGCAAAGGTGACGTCAATGGCTGAAGCGTTGGTTCTAGGACGGTTCACTGTAGTGAAACTGCCATCATTTAAGATGCACAAATCACACTCATCTATAACATCATATAAATCTTGTCCGCGGCCCTTAGTAGATAGGCAACCAAATGCAATATGGTGAGCATTAAAATCACCACTTATAAAAATAGGTTTAGGTAGGTCTCGAATTATATTGCGCAGTCTATGCAATCTTATGTGCCCACTGGAAGGAGGACAATATACGCAGAGTATAGTCACACTGCCACGCTCGGTAGATATTGACATAGCTATAGTTTGAATGTCCTCATAGAATGTTGTGTTTAAAATATTATATTTAGTCTCTGGTTTAATTAATATTGCTACACCATTGTGAGGATTCTTAGATGTTCTGGAATGGAGATTATAACCGGGGATTCTAAAATTGTGATGGTCTTTAAACCAAGTTTCATTAAGCAAGCATACATCAATATTTTGTTCTAGCATAAACTTAGTTAATAAGGGCTTTTTACTATTGGCACTTTGGATGTTAAACTGCGCAATCCGTAATTGGGACGTTTTAGGGGGACTTAAATCCATTATGGGGATAAATTTTTAACTAATATTTCTTCAATGAATAATGAAGTAATTGGGGTGGGATCAGACTTATTACCAATCTCTACCAATGTTTTTACTAGGGCCGCTCGTACTTCTTTATTAGCTATAACCTGGGCAATGAAGTCCATAGGGTGATCTTGTGGGTTCAGCGCCTGTGCAGCAGGCTTGTTATTAACATTTTTTTTAACATTTTTCTTTTCAGTATTTACTGGAATATTTACATTATTTACAGGGGGATTTACAAGTTGACTCTTAGACAATGGCAATGCAGGGTATTCGATCGACTTTGTTTGTGCGATACTCGCGTATGTTATTTTACTTTTCTTTTCTTCAATTTTTCTTAATTTAATGGGACATTCTCTTGCTATTGCTAGGTGTGGGCCTTGGCAATTAGCGCAACATATCTCTTTAGGTTTATCACAATCTTTGTAAAAGTGTTCACCAGAGCAGATCGAACACTTCTGTTTGCCATTACATATTTTAGCCGAGTGATTAAATTTCATACATTTGTAACATTGTTGCAGCGGTGGGATATATTCAAATACCCTGTATGAGAATAGATCATATTGTACATTGTCAGGTAAGATATTGGATAAGAAAGTGATACTGACTGTTTGCAGAGGAACTCTGTCCCGTCCTACTTTTTTTGTGAATCGTCGTATACAGATAATTTCGTAAATGGAACTCAACTTAGTGTATAAGTCCTTATTTGAGATATTTGCTGGGACAAATCTTATGATGCCAGTTTTTTCTATTTGGGTAGCCGGTATGTAAGCCTTTACGTTGTACTTTTCTAAGAATGCAGTGTTATTTAGAAAGTTGTTTGCTGTATTATATTGTTTGAACATTACTGCTATTTTATTTGCATTCAATCGCTGTATTGCCATCACACCTTTAACATCCGTCGTGAAAATATGATTGAGATATATAGGACTTTTGTTGCCCAATCTATCTTTGTGGTTGATATGCTCAACAAAAACTTTAAACTCTGTTTTATTTGAGTTTTCTGGATACTGTCTTTTATAATTAGGTTTAAAATAAGGCACATAAAGTACATCAGAACGCTCACCGCCACCGCTATCATCATTCACTTCATCAGTCCGAAGCCGCTTGGAGGAGTTGGGCGGGTTGTCCCCGCCCCCCTCATTCCCATCCATTTTATTTTTTTGGTATTAATTAAAAGTGAATTTATTCTTTTACACAATAAAAAAATAATTACAAAATGTAATTTCAAATTTTTCCGCGTGCGCTTTTTTCAATTTCCCGCCAAGGAATCTTCAGAGCTTGTTTGAAGTTTGCAGTATTGCCAACTAGACTTTAGTACCTCGCGAATAAGAAATAAAAATGAACAACATGAAAAAAGAAACAACATTATAGCTCTTATTTCCTCTCTATCTATTTTTTTTTTTTTTGGGATTTTATGGCCTGGTTACTAAGACCTTTAAGCCACGACTTTATTATTCCGGAACCACTTTTCAGATTTTGTATTTTCAGTTTTATAATTTTACCACCGTATTTTTAATGTATTTAAATATTGGTTTATAAGTTTTAATGTCTTTTAATAGTTCTTTAAGCGGCGGCGGGCGGGAAGAAAAATCACTATAATTATTTTGCCACACTTCACTTAGTTCACTCGCGAGTACCAATCTGTCAATAAGGAACTTTTGACAGCTGAATATAATGTGGTCCACTGTTCCTTCTTCAACTCCGCAAAATGTACAGACATTGCTTTGAATTATATTTAACTTTGCTAGGTGTGATGGTGCTTTATTATGTCCATAACGTAGTCGGTTTATGGTGGTAATAAAATCACGACTGGCTCTTTGCAGGCTATCATACCATGGCTTTACTGGTAAGTTTTCTTGAATGCTACCGTACCACCGTCCTTTCGTTTCTTGGTCTTTCTTCCACATTTGCTCCCATAACATACTTATAGCTAGCCTTACATTACTCAAATAATCAGTCATAGGTACATACATAGTATCGGAGACATCGAGTGCATTTACTCCTCCGTAAGCGGCTTTGTCGGCCATTTCATTTCCAGTGATTCCTCTATGAGAGGGCACCCACATAAATGAAATTAGTTTCCCTGTATGATAATATTTGTATAACAATTCTTTAATTATGTACAGAATGAAATTAGTTTTAAAGTGAATCTTTAAATAGCTCAATCCTCTTATAAAACTTAAAGAATCTGTTACAATTAGAAAATATTTACAATTATCTACATTTCCAATTTGCAGAAGAGCCTGATATACTGCATAGGCTTCTGCGGTGAATATTGTACAAACATTCTGCAAAAGAAAACTCTGAGAAGAATTTTTTTGAGGATCATACACAGCACAGCGCACATAATCCTTACCCTTACTACCATCTGTATATAAAGTGTAGTAATTATTTTCTGATAAAAATTGCAACATCTCTGAATTATTTGTAATTGAATCTATTACTGTAATTGGGTGCATTATGCTTTTGAACTGGGAAGAATAGCAGGGCCAAGGGCACTGTTTTTTGAGTTTATAGCTGTTGTTTTCAATTTCCAGAAAAATGTGATACAACATTGGGGAGTTACCAATAAGGAGGCTCTCACCAGTTGCTAAAGGACCTGACACATTGATTCTACAAGGTATAATCTTGTTAATAATTTGCATGTTATCAGAGTACAGTAGTTTAAGGCAATACCGTTCGGCAAGTAGGAGACGTCTCAAGATCAGTGGCATAATTTTAGTCTCTACTTCCATGGCCCTTATGGGAGTTGAGCACATTGCACCCGATATTATTCTCAGAGATTTATTCTGCAGGATATCTAATTTTTTGGCATGGTAGCTATTCATATATGCCAAAGAACTATAGTCAAAATGACTTCTCACAATAGCTTTATATAGAATAGACAATATTTTGGGGTCAGCACCCCATGACACTCCAGCCAGACATCTTATTATGTTAATAGCTCTTAAAGCATTTTTAGAAATATACCGAACATGTTCTTCGAAAGTCAGTTTTTGGTCTATGATGATTCCTAAGAATTTCTTTGAATGTACTCTGTTTATAGATTCTCCACAATACGAAATAACACTAGATGGATCATCATCACCAAAAATCATTAAACTGCTTTTTGTAGCATTGATCTTTAAACGTAATCTATCATTATAGTATAGACTCAACTGATTTAATGCTCTATTCATATTATCTATAGCAACTTGCAAGTTCTGACTGCTACTATACAAAACAATGTCATCTGCGAATTGCAAAATATTTACTTCACTAGTATTTACAAATTTACATATTTCACATGTGTACAAATTATATAGTAATGGTGAAAGAGTGGCGCCTTGCATTGTGCCTTTCGATGCACTTCTAGGACCATGTAAGATGTTATTATACTTAACATATAAGGTTCTATCATTTAAATAATTATAGATCCACTGACATAGTAGACCAGGTATACCCACATCAGACATAATGTTGACCAAGATACCTGGGTCGACATTATCAAAAGCTCCTTGGACATCTAAAAATACACAAACAGTGTGTGATTTTAAATTATTTGCACGTTTCAGGTCTGAGATGAGTGACATGAAGCTGTCAGCGCAACTACGCCCACGACGGAAACCATACTGCACATGTGGGATGATACCATTAGCCTCTACAAACCAGTCCAGACGGACTTTAATCATATTTTCGAATAGTTTACCGAGACATGAGGACAAAGATATAGGACGATACGAACTGGACTGTTCTGGAGATTTATCAGGCTTCAGTATTGGGATAACACACTGTGTTTTCCATGATTCAGGGATAATTTGTTTGAGCCATAAAGCATTAAGAATGTCAAGAAAGAGGTGCTGAACAGATGTATGGAGTTCTTTAATTACAATATATGGAAAGTTATCTAGACCTGGACTTGAGTTACGCCTAGATTGTAGACTTGATGTGAATTCATTCCATGTAAATGGTTCCAATAAAAATTTTGAATTGCTATTATTATTGTTACTGTTAAAATAGTTGATTAAGTTACTAGTCTCTTTTAAACCACTATTATCAGACAGTTTATCTAAAAAGGTAGGTATGAACTCATCTTTATGGGATCTAATGCTAGACTTAACACCCTTAAAAATCTTAATCATGTTCCATATTTTGCTTATAGGGGTAGTTCTATTAAAAGTATTGCACAAATCATTCCATCCAGTTGACTTCTGCTCAGAAATGGTTCTCTTTTTTAATGCATCAAGTCTCTTATAATTTATATAGTTATCTATTGTAGAATCACTTCTGTAAAGTTTCAAAGCATTATAGGATGCTATTACACTTTGTTCGCAAACCTCATTCCACCAAGGTGCTGGAGGTCTGCTAGCAAAGTGGGCAGACTTAGTGAACTTTGGAACAACTATTTGCATAAGGGACTCAAGACGTATACAAAAATCGGTATAGGAAGAGAGTGGGTCTACTTGATTAATTGTAAAATCGCCAAACGCATTTTTTGAAAGTTCATTATATTGGCGCCAATCAGCTCTTTTGTACAAAAATTTATCAATGGGAGGGTTAATTTGGTATTTTTGTATGGATAGGGATATTTCGGTTATAGTTGGATAATGGTAACTTCCCATACAATCATCATGTACAGACCACTCGCATAACGGTGCTAAGCATGCGCTAGCAAAGGTGACGTCAATGGCTGAAGCGTTGGTTCTAGGACGGTTCACTGTAGTGAAACTGCCATCATTTAAGATGCACAAATCACACTCATCTATAACATCATATAAATCTTGTCCGCGGCCCTTAGTAGATAGGCAACCAAATGCAATATGGTGAGCATTAAAATCACCACTTATAAAAATAGGTTTAGGTAGGTCTCGAATTATATTGCGCAGTCTATGCAATCTTATGTGCCCACTGGAAGGAGGACAATATACGCAGAGTATAGTCACACTGCCACGCTCGGTAGATATTGACATAGCTATAGTTTGAATGTCCTCATAGAATGTTGTGTTTAAAATATTATATTTAGTCTCTGGTTTAATTAATATTGCTACACCATTGTGAGGATTCTTAGATGTTCTGGAATGGAGATTATAACCGGGGATTCTAAAATTGTGATGGTCTTTAAACCAAGTTTCATTAAGCAAGCATACATCAATATTTTGTTCTAGCATAAACTTAGTTAATAAGGGCTTTTTACTATTGGCACTTTGGATGTTAAACTGCGCAATCCGTAATTGGGACGTTTTAGGGGGACTTAAATCCATTATGGGGATAAATTTTTAACTAATATTTCTTCAATGAATAATGAAGTAATTGGGGTGGGATCAGACTTATTACCAATCTCTACCAATGTTTTTACTAGGGCCGCTCGTACTTCTTTATTAGCTATAACCTGGGCAATGAAGTCCATAGGGTGATCTTGTGGGTTCAGCGCCTGTGCAGCAGGCTTGTTATTAACATTTTTTTTAACATTTTTCTTTTCAGTATTTACTGGAATATTTACATTATTTACAGGGGGATTTACAAGTTGACTCTTAGACAATGGCAATGCAGGGTATTCGATCGACTTTGTTTGTGCGATACTCGCGTATGTTATTTTACTTTTCTTTTCTTCAATTTTTCTTAATTTAATGGGACATTCTCTTGCTATTGCTAGGTGTGGGCCTTGGCAATTAGCGCAACATATCTCTTTAGGTTTATCACAATCTTTGTAAAAGTGTTCACCAGAGCAGATCGAACACTTCTGTTTGCCATTACATATTTTAGCCGAGTGATTAAATTTCATACATTTGTAACATTGTTGCAGCGGTGGGATATATTCAAATACCCTGTATGAGAATAGATCATATTGTACATTGTCAGGTAAGATATTGGATAAGAAAGTGATACTGACTGTTTGCAGAGGAACTCTGTCCCGTCCTACTTTTTTTGTGAATCGTCGTATACAGATAATTTCGTAAATGGAACTCAACTTAGTGTATAAGTCCTTATTTGAGATATTTGCTGGGACAAATCTTATGATGCCAGTTTTTTCTATTTGGGTAGCCGGTATGTAAGCCTTTACGTTGTACTTTTCTAAGAATGCAGTGTTATTTAGAAAGTTGTTTGCTGTATTATATTGTTTGAACATTACTGCTATTTTATTTGCATTCAATCGCTGTATTGCCATCACACCTTTAACATCCGTCGTGAAAATATGATTGAGATATATAGGACTTTTGTTGCCCAATCTCTCTTTGTGGTTGATATGCTCAACAAAAACTTTAAACTCTGTTTTATTTGAGTTTTCTGGATACTGTCTTTTATAATTAGGTTTAAAATAAGGCACATAAAGTACATCAGAACGCTCACCGCCACCGCTATCATCATTCACTTCATCAGTCCGAAGCCGCTTGGAGGAGTTGGGCGGGTTGTCCCCGCCCCCCTCATTCCCATCCATTTTATTTTTTTGGTATTAATTAAAAGTGAATTTATTCTTTTACACAATAAAAAAAAAATTACAAAATGTAATTTCAAATTTTTCCGCGTGCGCTTTTTTCAATTTCCCGCCAAGGACTCCCCCCTCTATCTATCAATATGCTCAGCGTTGCCATTAGGGTACGCATTAGTACGCATTGCGTACTATTTCGTTAGGTAGCGTTCTCGGGTACTCTCCCGCCAATTTGCGTACTATTTTACTGACAAGGCAAAAAAAAAACAATTAATCAAAATAATAAAGTTCAATACTTTTAATTTCTGTCAACCAAGTTTCAGCATAAAATGAGTACTTGCTACCCCGGTGTGTTTCTTTTTAAACATCGAGGAACAATTCCTTTAGAGTAGTAATACCGAGCAATCCGATTCCGAAACTAGTCAATGATTTGTCAATGGTTCAATTTTATTAAAATTTGTCACTGATTTTGAAGAGTAAAGACCAATCACTGCATCTTGTGTTCATGATTTGACCAATCGGCGCGCATATGTCCTTGAATTAGCCAATCAGAGCGCATTGGCGGTGGTGGGAAATTGGCGGAATAGATTGCAAGCAAAATGAACGTCATTGCGCTTCTTTGGGCTAGTTGTTCGATGTTTTCAAAATACGCTTTTATTAGCTTTACTTGTATGTATGTAATGGAATCTTCAAACTTAATTTTCATTGACTTCCAAACGTCAGATTAAACTGAAATTTTGCACACTTATCAAGTACCTGCCGAATTTGGGACCACCGAGCTGATCTGATGATGGATTCGGAAGGTAGGCACTGGAACTCCATAACGGAATAACGTATGTTAGCCGTGTTTGGACTTGTTGGAATCGTCTTGAAATGCAGTTTGACTACATATGCTTTTCTGGGTCTGATGATGGAGTAGGAGGGTTGGCACCGGAATTCCATAATGAAGCAATGTTTCTTAGCCGTGTTTTGGCTTGTTGGGATTGTCGTAAGATGCATTTTGATCATTTATGGTTTTCAGGGTATGATGATGGAGTCAGAGGGTAGGTACTGAAACCCCATAGCGGAGCAACGTTTCTTAGCCGTGTTTGGGCTTGATGCTGCCTAAATGTAAGCAGTTTTTGTAATTAAGTTTAATACTTGAATAAAAATCGTGGGGCGCTTTTCCTTGAAACCCAATAGAATTTCTTATCATTATTATGAAGAAATATCGTAAATTACAAAATGAAAAGCGTCCCACGCTTTTTCATTCAAATATTAGACTTAATTATAAAAATTGCTTACATTTAGACCCTTACTGCTTGCTTACGGATAGACAGAGAATATACTTAGGTTCAATTTTATTAAAATTTAACAATTTTTAGTGCAGGGCTTTTTAAAGCATGTTTTTTTGTTTTTTTTAATTATAATTTATTTTTATTCCATGTTCGTTCATCATTCTTTGTTACTTTTTGTGGTTTCACAGGTTTGGTTTTGCTCTTTCGTGGTACCTTCGGTTTCGGTGCGCAAACGTTAATTACAAAATGCAAATAATGCAATTAATAAACATACTTTATCTGAGCAATAACTTGAATAATATTTTATTGACTGCGTACTCAAAACTTAAGTTACGTACTATTTTTAGGTTCTGTGCGTATCCTATCGTGAAGTCACTCTGGCAACGCTGAATATGCTATTGTAGGGCGATTACGCAATTTATTAGAAATCAGGTTCTTAAGAACCACACAAGCGAACTGAAATTTACCTCTATCGATAAATCGCGACCACGTAACTTATTTCACAAGGATTTCATTACCTTACCTATCGATATATTCCAATGTGAAGTTGGTGCAAGACCTAGCTAATCGACCAATTTAAAAAGTACTATTGAATTATGATACGTCTAAAAACGCACTACATTTTCTAATAAACCGTTTAATACAGATTGGTACGTAGTTTTAGACAGACATTTATGTGTATAATCTGTGATTGAAATCGTCTGTCATTGTTTGTTAATCTTTTTGCCGGCCGAATTAACCTTATTGTTTTCATAAAAACAACAATAATACATATCCCGTGCGTTTTTGATGGGGATTGCGGAAGAACAAAGGAGCATGAGTGTCTTACGAATAAAGAGACGCCGCTTGCGCGACAGGAGTGATCGATTCCAGTTTCCAAAGGAGGATTATATTGCGCATTTTGTTTTTACAAAGGCAGGATTCCAACAGATTAGAAGAACTATGCCCTCACATGCCTGTCTCAGACGAAAATTGCCATTCGTATTGAACTAAAAGTAAGTGACTCTTTACGTAAATGTACCAATTATTGAATCTTTTTGTGCAATATGTCGCACCGACTTGTAGCAAGTGCCTCCATGAAGTTACCAATGCTCTATTAGAAATCTTTATAAGAAAGGATACAGAATAGAGTGCTGTTGGCTTCTTGGTATGTATTTTAGCTAAATAGGTACCTAATATGAATTCAAAAATAAATAAATACACAAAATAATTCAGAGTATATTCATATATTCCTTCTGTTTATAATAAGCATGATCATTCAATCATAAATTTACATAGGCACATATTGTCACAATGATACTATCATGGGCTAGGCAGTGAGAATAGAGTGTCATTCCGTTCTGACTTACAAACCTCTTTTGCTTCAACTACATTCATACATGCCCTGCATATCATCATATTAATATGCCCAGTATTATAATTAATCGAAATCCTTCTTTTTGCAGGAGACCGATTATGCTCAAAGGCCTTGGATGATGACACCTTTCCGAAGCGCTAATCCTGAATCTCCAGAAGAGTTTTTAACGGATGCTCAATGATGAAACCCTGGAGCAATGCATTGCATTACTTAAAGCATGTTGGTGATGCTTGTTATCAAAAGATGGTGCCAGTGAATAAGAGCACCAAGTTATCACAGGGCAACTAGGATTGAGGCAATTCCAGATAGCAATAGGGATATGCTTATCTAAAGATTATGAAACACATTATTATTTTATACATATTTTTAATTAAGCATTGTTTTAGTTTTTCTTTATTTTACTGTCATAAGCATAAGCTATCTACTTACTGTTATAATAAAAAAATGTGTCAGTTTTTAATATACTATATCTATAAATATAGTCCTAATTCTATTTTTATGAATGCAGTAATCACCTAAAATTGTTGTACATTCACAAAATGAAATGTTAGTTTGTAAGTTAGTATAAGCAATAATGAAATAACCAATGGCCAGACCATAAAATAAAATATTGTGTAAACCCAACGTAAGCAAAATAAAACTGTGAATTAAATTTGACTTTCATTATAAAGATTTATTATATTCTAGGCTTAGATCTAGAACATGTTACATTTAAGTTGTTTCAATTTTAATAATACTGGATTATTAACAAACCGTAAATGTAAACTAAACCCAAAGAAACCTTGTACACACTAATGAGAATAATAAAAACACTTCAATAAAAAGTATCATTTTATTTTCAATATTCACAAATTTCTATAAGTACTAAACCATAGTTTTATACTACAGTACCTATGAATACTTAAAATAGCACTGAGATCAAAGAGGGTGGTACAAATAGTTAAAAAAACATATAGGATTAAATATGTATTTAATTATATAAACATCAAGCACCTAAACAATACATTTTACTAGACATTTATTGTAAAGAGGAATTTATTCACCGTCTCGGTATTTATACATCAGATTAAATCAATCAGACTTGTTTTTAATTAAAAAATTAAGATTATAGATAATATAGGTATATTATCTATGTTTTCAATTTCTCTTATTAACTCCACCATAGCTTCTTTCAGTAGGCCCAGCGAGGCAGCCCTCATGTTGTTGTACTGAAAGTAAAATATGTATTTTAATACAATGTCACAAAAACATTAGAAGCCAAATTTACTTAAAGTGTAGGTTACATTAGTCTACGAACAATTGCTTAATAACTCACATTATCTTTGATATCTTGACTGTTGAGGAGAAGGAGAAGCTCTGCTGAGGAGGTTGTGCAAAGTGCTGGTGAGCGCTTTGATGTCCTGAAAATAATAATGTTTTTATATATCTGCCACTAAGTAAGTAAAATAAAATAACGGCCTTCATCTAACAATAATCTGGCAAGAAAATCGGAAAGTTTACATGTTTATATATTTTTTGGACAACTATATTGGCTATTTTTCTAAATGGTTAACAAAGTAAAATTAATGTATATACACATACATATACAAGTCCATGGGTAATTGGAGTAGGTATCTAATATACATAATGATATTGACAGGTTGGTAGTTTATAGTACTTAGGTACTCTGAGATTACATTTCTTTCTGTCTGTCATGGTTTTATGTACTTACTTATTAAGTACTTCCGGGAATTGAACGCTTTGGTGACATCATTGAGGCAATTCGACAGTGAAGTTGGGGCATATTGTAGAGGTAAGAAGCACCTACCCCACGTTGGTATGACCCATGACTTTAAAAAGCCAACGCCGCAAGAACCTAAGTGAATAAGAAATCATTTACTAATGGATCCAAAATACAAAGAAATATACGCTTATTGTACCTAAATGATAATAAAGGCCATAGGTATGTGCAGACATTTATGACTTGAACTTACTTTGAGCTCATGGCGGTGGATCGTCTGCCGGCTGGGAGCTTGGGAATGACTCCGGCACAATTCCTTAAAGGCATCTTAGCTGAGCCACGAACTCATTGTTAAGCAGCAACATTGTGTCTATTTCACTATTTTTAGTTTATTTTTGCGACTTTGCTCCTCCGCATAACCCAGTAGAAATGCTCGTGACATTTTAAACTAAAATAAGATAGTTATTAATTGTTTTATTCGTAGTAATTGGACTATTGATAGCCCAGTAATATAGACTTATCAATTTAACTTTATATATCACTGTTTATTATTGAACAATTAACAAAATAACAATAGAGAAATACCTTTATTGCTTGATGAAATTACCTAAGACTTGCTTCAATGAACAATAGAAATTTATGAAATCACAAGCTGTCACTAAGATAGAAATAGAGTTAGATGATCGCAAAATTAAGTCTATCGATAGAAATCCCATACAAAAAAAAAATGAAATTGCAAAGGCGTTTATGTTGACGTCACAGCTGTCAAAACGGAGATAGGTGGTCGCAAGTCCGCCATGTTTTTGATTTCAATTACACTTCAATAGAAATTTAATTGAAGTCAGAGTTAGCTAATCGCCCTACTGGACACCCTCGATAGAAACGTGGAATTTTATTTGCGTTGAATAAATTTGATTGAATTGGTTGGTTATGAATGAAATGAAACTGAAACGATTATAAAAATCCAATCAAAACAATTTGAAAACATACATTTGAACAAGGAACACTGATATCGGAGGTCATAGGAGTCTCAGTAATCAATTATGGAAGGATCTATAGTAGAACATTATTTACTAAAATACAGGATGATCGTAAGAAAATTTGATTATCAAATATCAAGGAATCTAAAAG
Source organism: Polyploca ridens (assembly GCA_951394255.1). Lineage (NCBI taxonomy): Eukaryota > Metazoa > Arthropoda > Insecta > Lepidoptera > Drepanidae > Polyploca > Polyploca ridens. Next base: position 4,743,314 of record OX596259.1, on the reverse strand, counting down.
TCGGTGGAATTGAAACAAGGTAAGCCATGTATGGATCAATACTAAACTAATAATTAATTAATAATTACTCTAAATAATTTAACTCATTTAATCAAGATATGGATGAGGAAGGTGGTACCTAGACTCCTTGTTTTATGAAGTCGGCTCTATAGAGCTATCTTGGTGATAGTGACATTTGACACTGCAGCAAAGAACATGGGTTAACAGAATCCTGGCTATGCCCTTGCATAGAGATTGAATATTAATAGAGGGACTTTACTAGACTATGCGCCGAGAGCATGGGTATATTAAATGCTGCCTTGAAACGAACAGAGCATTCATAGTTTGAAAAACTAAATATAATGTATAGCAATTTCTCATTTTTTCTGACAGCAAATCACTAGTGTTACAATAGTTATAAATATGAAAACTTCCATTGAAAAAGAGTTGTATGAAATTAATTAATTATTTTATTTACTTTTCAGACCTGTGGAGAGTAATGGTCTCTGGTGCTGTGTACTATTACCAACTATATTAATAGTCTACAATACACTGTACAACGTCTCACAGTTATACAGCCTGGTGGCGTACGTTTCAGTTGGCTTGCTGTGCTACTCAATTCTATTTGTGATTTTTATATCAATATCATGTCTTGTTCTGAAGGAAGCTGTTTACGCTGGATGTATAGCTTCAAGCCTAGTGTCAGCATTGTTAGTGTATACATTTTTGGTAAATGGTAAGAATGAAACCCTAAACTAGCTGCATGTTACGTAGGCCGGTATCGGTCTCCTTGTCACGCTGTCTTCTTTTGGTATAGCTATGGACTGTCAAAACAGCCTTCCAATTTTTTTTATGGTTTATAGGCCGTATTTGACTGCAATCAAGTGATGATATGGCAAAGGTGGTAAACACAGAAGGAACTGGCTCTCAAGTGCAGCTGCCGAACAATGATAGGTGCTTGGCGACTGATTTTCAACATGAGGGTGGTAGATAGCCAGGCAGGTGGGTACTAGAAAGTACCCTTTATGCTATGGTTTTCTCACGATGTTTTCAATTCAAGGTCATTGTAGGATTCATTGTCAACAAATTGCCAACAAACATCATTGCCTTGAAAAAAAACAAATCTATATGAGTACTACAAATTTTCTAATAATTTAATAATGTTTTCTTTGATTACAGATCTATTATTCTCTCTGTTAACCACCTTACCATCTGTGTTCCTATTCAGCACACTCCTGAGGGTAACACTAACAATGTTTCCCAGGACATTCACTATTGGAGAAGCAATGATAGTAACGCAGGGAATAGTTCTGTTTTTGGTAATGGCTTTGGCTAAATGCCTGTATATGGAGAATGAACATGGTGATTTGGACCTTATTGGTGGCATAGTATTTGTAAGTATCTTACACGCATTTTATTAACTTGCTATACGTATGTATGTTCGGGTCAAATCTTGCACGTCAGGTCAGTTGAATTGCACCCACTTCCAGTGGTGTGATTGACTTGATATTTGGTATACATTGGTATATTGGAAGACATTACAAAACACAGTACATTCAACAAAAAGTACAGTCACCAAAAAAAGCTTGTATTCAAAGGGGTTAGAACCTTTGTGGCATAGCTAGCCGCCGCCATTTTAGTTTTTTTTCAATGTCGCGGCGCACGATGAAACTGGTATATATGGGTAGAGGACACTTATACAAACAAAAAATGTTAATCAATATGGTGGCCTAAAGTGTCACGTTTCCGAGATATTTGGAGGTAAAGATCGCCATATGAGAATTACGACAATCATTAAAAATTAACTTATTACGTGTTTGTATGCATTCGATTGTATTCAAATAATAGTTCCCAGGTTGATTTATCAATTTTTTAGTAGAGAGTTAAACTAGGAGCACGAAAAACAATATTTTTAATTACTTACCTACTAAACAGCATTGTAATATTCGCTATGAACCACAATGTTGTCAAAGTAGCTCGGATCGTGACTTGTTTTCCATCTTGTCATTATTATACAAACAAAAATGACAATACTTGTCCTAAAATCTCATGTTACCAAGTTAATTGGAACTAAAGATCGCTAAGTAATGCTCCTTGGGCGCCAAAATTGCAATAGCGACGTAATAGTACATTATGATGCGTGTGTGCAAAGTTGGTTATTAATACTCGAGGCGTATTAAGCGCGTGAGCCGTAGGCGAAAGCAATAACTGAGCCGAGAGTGTAATAATCAATGCAACACGCGTGTCATACGACGTTTTTCAACACACTTGCGAGGAAAAAAACAGACATGTATTTTTTTTTAGTAGATTTTTTGATAATAATCAAATCAACACAATGAGAACGTTTACAATTATGGCACGCAATGTTTTTTTTGACAGCGGTGAGCTGTCAAACTATTTTACCCGTTTAAATTAAGAATGCTTGGTCTACACATATCACTTGCAGTGAGGTACAAACTTATCATAATCGGGATTATACCTTCATAAAACTGTGCGGTAATCTAAAGTAAAAAGCACAAATGGGTAATAAGCTGCATTAAGATACTAAAAGCGGTGCAATAAATGTTATTTTACGAACGAGTGTGTTGAAAATAAATAAAAAAACCCAGTCCCGCGGCCGGCCCGACCCGACCTAATAAAACTTCTACCTAAATGAAAGTCCCGTCTTCGTCGAAGACTGCTCACGTGCACACAATGCCCAAAAAGGGCGATAGATCAGACCCGATGAATTACAGGCCTATTGCCATCACCTCCCATTTTCCCCAATGGCATGGAGCGAGTGATCAATACGCAGCTCTTGAGATACCTAGAGGATCACGATTTGTTGAGTGACCGACAATATGGCTTCCACCATAGTCCCTTGGCTGGTGACCTTCTAGTGTATCTCTATTTGATGTGTCTATGTATACACTAGAAGGTCACCAGCCGAGTGGTCACTCGCCATCGAGAGTCAAGGTGGCGAAGGCGTTCGATCGGGTCTTTCACTGGGGTCTTCTAACGATGTTACCAGCATATGGGTTTCCCGAGGGACTATGCAAATGGGTCGCCAATTTTTTGTCCAGCAGATGCATACGAGCTGAGAGACATAAATGCTGGCGTCCCGCAAGGGTCTGTACTGTCCCAAACACAATATTCTGAAATCGAGAGCATACTAACTAGTGTCTCCGATTACGGTCGACTAAACCTAGTCCATTTCAACCCCACTAAGACTCAAGTCATTCACCGCTAAGAAAACCCCATTTGCTGTGACTTCACAATTCCAGAACACGAACATCAGTTAAAGCATCGGGATCCTCGGTATCGACATTTCTAACGACGTCAATAGGCCGTCTAGAAGACAAGGTTAAGCTAGCTTCCAAAAAACTGGAAGTGCTCAACAGAGCGACGCAGTACTTAACATCGGGGCAAAGGCTGCAACTTTACAAGTCGCAAGTCCGGCCTTATAAGGAGTACTGCTCTTTCCTGGATACCAGTTTGGGCCTTTAGACTCGGTTCAGCGACGTGCTATTAGAATTGTCGAAGGTGCCCAGCTCACAAGCGGCTTAGGGCCCCTCAATCTGAGGAGAGATTTTGCCTCCTTATGTGTGTTTTACCGCTTGTACAACGGACAGTGTTCTGTAGAATTGTTTAACCTGATGCCCACGGCTATCTTCTACCATCGCAAGTCTCGCCATTGACGGGGAGTCCATCCTCACACATTGGAACCAAAATAGTTTCGAACTATGCGGTCTGAAAGGAGCTTTCTTCCGCAGACGCTTAGACTATAGAATGAGCTCCCGCCGTGGTTTTCCCAACGGAGCGTGGGGTTCCTTAAAAAAGGTGTGAAGATATTTCTGTAGGGTCGGCAAAGCGCTAGTAATACCCCTGGTGTTGCAAGCGTCCATAGGCTACGGTAAGCGCTTACCGCTTAGGCATGCCGTATACATGTTTGTTTGCTACCTAAGTAGTTTAAAAAAAACCTTTTATTTAAAGGTTTGAGGTCACGGCTTGTTTCTATTATGTGTATTATTTTATTTTTAAAACCGTGATGCAATAATTAGTTGACCACAGTTTATTGCTTAAAAACAATAACATAAATTGTACTTAATCAACTTTAAACTATTGTCATTCTTTTCATATTATTTATACATCGATATTCCAAAATCTCGGTAACATTATATTTTAAGACAAGTATTGTCATTTTTGTTTAATAACGGAGACATGGAAAACAAGTTAACCACACGATCCGAGATACTTGACAACATTGTGTTTCATTGCGAATATAGCGATGCGGTTTAGTAGGTAACCAATTAATGAATATTGTTTTTTCGTGCTATTTGTTTTGCTATATTCTAATAAAAAGTTAAATCAACCTGGGAACTATTATTTGAATACAATCTAATGCATATAAACACGTAATAAGTTCATTTTTAATGATTATCGTTATTCTCATATGGCGATCTTTACCTCCAAATATCTCGGAAACGTGACACTTTAGGTCACCATATTGCATAACATTTTTTGTTTGTATAAGTGTCCTCTACCCAAATATACCACTTACACCGTGCGCCGCCACATTGAAAAAAAATCAAAATGGCGGCGGGTGGCTATGCCAGCTCCCATACAAAAAAGTTCGTACCCCTTTAATTTTTAACAAAGAAATATTTTTTATATCTTTTATTTTGGTTACAAATCACATTTTTGAGGTATTAGCTTGATTTGAATTTGAAATTGCATGGTGGTGGTATTGCTCTATTATACTCATGGTAGAAAATCGGTCATCAAGCATGTGTGATCCAACTGTTGCACTTTGGCTTAAGGCTTCATATCGGTTGGCAAAACATGACAGCTGCTTGTCAACATGATCAACCTTAAGTTTAAAACACCTTACATAAGAAAAGATTAAAGATTAAGATTCCACCTATCACACGCAGGACATTTGTGTAAATGAACATGTCTGCATGTCCTGGTTGTAATTATGTATGTATTTACAAACTAAAGGTATAGTATATGTATTATATCAATTATCTGGTTTCCATATAACAAGCTTTGCTTAGTTTGGGTTCAGATGACCATGTGTGAGGAATGTCCCAGGATATTTATTTATTTGTATAGAACTAAAGTCAAAATAATGTGTTAATAAATGATCTACAAGCAACTTATGACTTGAAATACTTACTGTTAAATCATGAAGAATATAATAGATGACAAACAAGGCTAAGCAGCTAGGAGGAACGTTGGTTTTACTATTCATCCGTCACATCCTACCTCCGATACCTTAATGAGTCTTGTGGCATCCCAAAATATGACTTCCCTATTTTCAGACAGTATTGTCAACAGTGGGATTGATTGTTACAGCGTTGTATTTGATGATTGACGAAGAGAGAACTCTGCTGAACCTTCAGTACATATTTGCCGCTGCAATAGTATATACACTGACTGTATTGTATTATACTATAGGACTTGATAGTATTTCCAAAATACTATGCTATGTCTTCCTGGATCCAAATAAAGTAAGTATATTTTAATGGGTAAGAGGAAATCTATACACCGTAATGGAAAGGCTATATCTATCCCACATATTACAGAACAAAAGGCAGATAGAGCGCGCGGAACACAGGAGTGAGGCTAAGAAAGCAAATACAAATTGAAAATCACATACCTGGTATTCGCTTTTGAAATTGTATTTGCTTTCCTTAACAAATTTTATTTATCGAAGAACACTTTCGTTTTAATAAACTTTGTTTAAATAAAGCAAATACAAATTCAAAAGCGAATACCAGATATGTGTTTTTCAATTTGTATTTGCTTTTTTGGCCTCTCTCCCGTGTTCCGTGCGCTCTATCCAATCTGAGATCTATCCTAAATCAGTGAAGAGTACATCAGGTACGTATAGACTCTCTATAAAAAGTTTCAGCTCAAAATAAATTACTTTTAAGACCTGTATTTTAGAACGACGATCAGAATTTAAGTCGAGCATCAAGAATAAATTATTTTAATAGAAAATTAACCTTATGCAAAATTCCAAATTGGTGTTCCAAATTCGATGGTCTTTATTTCGACGCTAAACTTGACCCTTGATTGATCTAAAATACTGATCTTAAATCTCTGAATGCTACACATTTTTTGTCTTGGGGTTTGTTGTATCTACAATAAATGTACGTGTCGCCCTAAAAAACCGTTTACTCCTATGTAGTTTTTTTTTTATACCACTGTGCTGGCAAACAAGCATAGCGGCCCGCCTGATGGTAAGCAGTTACCGTAGCCTATGGCGCGTTGCCGACCCTGAAGAAACCTCTTCACACCCTTTTTGAAGAACCCCATGCTGTACTTCATTGGGAAAACCACGGCGGGGAGCTCATTCCACAGTCCGAGCGTCCGCGGAAAAAAACTTCTTTTAGCCCGCACAGTTCGAAACAATTCTGGTTTCAATGTGTGTGGATGGATTCCCCGTCGATGGCGAGAGTTGCGATGGTGGAAGGTAGCCGTGGGCATCAAGTCGAACTATTCCTTAGAACACTCTCCGTTGTACAAGCGGTAGAAGTAGAACACACATAAGGAGGCAAAGTCTCTCCTCAGACTGTCAATACTCAATACTCAATCATTTATTGCAAAATTTACATTTGATACTTAAATGTTATAAGTACATAAATACCCTATAATAGGGTGTTGCAATTTATATAATTCCTATCATTATCATAGAAAAGAAGGAAGGAGGACGGACTGATATTTTGTGAATAAATTGTTTTAAAATTAAATACTATTAACAAATTGGGCGATAGATTTATTATTATATTACTGACTGAGGGGTTCTAAACCGCTTGTAAGCTCGGGATCGTCAACAATTCTTATGGCACGTCTCTGAACCGAGTCTAAAGGCCCAAGCTGGTATCTAGGTGCTCCCGCCCATTGATGACAGCAGTACTCCATATATTAGTATATTATTAACTCTGTGCTTCTGATATTCCAGGTGAAATTATTCGTGTTCTGGCTATTCCTAGTAGTAGTGGCGGTAATAGTAATCATGCTCCGTACAAAACTAGCAGTCAAAGCGGGCACGGTTACGCGGAAGACATTCCATATTCTCGCCTCTTTGGTGTTCATGTCTGGGATATTATACGATATTAATTTCACGATACTGGCTTCTGGAGGTGGATTGGCTCTCTTGATACTTGTTGAGGTAATAAGTAAGAATGTTGCAAGTTTATTATCAATAAAATAGAACTAACTACCATCCAGTCAGTGCCGGTTTTAGGACTACCGTAAAATAAAACCGACCAAGTGCGAGTTTGGGTCTGACTCGCGCACCGAAGGTTCCGACCTTCCTTGGACATATATTTCTTGGTTTGGGCTAAAACTGTTAAATCTGACAGCAGATCTAAGTTTTTTTTGTAAAAGAATTTTGTTAATTTCGAAAAATAAAACAGTACTAGTTAGAAACTTAATTTTGTAACCGAATCGAAGTTTTTCAATACTTGAGCTGATAAAACCTATATCTCAAGAACTGGACAGCACCTAGTGAAAATAATTGTTTATTCCCAGAATTTGACAAAGTTTGACACCAAATAACATATTTTACGTATTCGGCGCCCTCTCATGACTGGCGCCCTGGCGGTCGCACCATCGCGCCCTACCCTAAAACCGGCACTGCATCCAGTAATGGAAAGGTTCATCTAAAAAAGAAATATGTTCAAAATTAATTACAATTATTTCAGGGGCTTAGAAAAAGTGGAATAGAGCCAATATCATCTGAGCTCCAAGCGGCGTTCGAAGTTTACAGTGATGAAAAGGTAAAATATTTTTTTACTCAGTTTTTATTTTATAACTACTGCTATAGCAAACAATCATACGGCACATGATGGTAATCGGTTACCGTAGTCTATTGACATTTGCGACACCAGTGGTATCACAGGAACGTTGCCGACCCTGCAAAAATCTCTTCACACCCTTCTTGAAGAACGCCATGCTGTACTGTTTTGGGTAAATTATGGCGGGGAGCTCATATCACAAACTGAGCGTCTGCAGGAAGCTTCTTTGAATCCAGTTTTTAATCTAGATTTTTTATAACTAGCTGACCCTCGCCGTTTCCGCGTACCTACGGTTTTTGTTTCTCTCTCTCACTTAATTATTTTTTCTAAAATAAAAGAAGTTCAAGTTATTCCTTATAACATCAGTCAGTGAAAGTCCCGTCAAAATAGGTCCAGCCGTTTCGGAGATTAACCGGCCGGAACAGACAAAAATTTAAATAAAGTTTTTTTTATTGTTATACTTTCATATATGCATTTAGTACAAAACTGTTATTTTGCATTTCGCATTACAAACTGCCACTTCAATTTTATTTATATCATAAATTGCAGGACATAGGCAGTTTTGCATTAACTCCAATATATCTGTTCGTGGCACTATCATGTCCACTACTAGTGGTTCCGTGTGATGATGTGTCCAAGTTAGAGACCCTGAGCGGAGTGCTGGCCATCGGCGTCGGGGATACTGCGGCCAGCTGGTTCGGCTCCAAATATGGATTTAATAAGTGGGCTGGTGAGTTCATTAAAAAACAGCACAGCATTGGTGCTAATTCTGTTGTTTGCAACTAATTTAGTCTCACTATACAGGTCGTTGTTTTGGTCAGCGACGAGCGACTCAGGGTCGATAATACATGTGATACTGGTGCTAAAAAAAATACTTTATTTTTTATAATAATAAAAATAATATTAATTGGAAAATCATGTAATAAGCTAAAGTGTAGACGTAATACTCAACGGGAATGCGAGGAAGTAAAGAGGTGGGGCGATGGCGGCTTGCACCTAGCTCTAGTCTGTGCACGTGCCTAGTGAACATACTTTGCGGTAATTTTATTTCAAATTGAATAAGGTATTTCTCAACGCATGTACAGTATTTAATGGAAATAAGTCCATTTTTGGAAAATGGATTTTTTTTACTACCGCTCCTGGGTCGCTTGTCGCCGACCAAAAAAACACCCTGTATACACACTTTCTAATAAAGAACATAAGAAATTGATGTAAAAAAGTTAGTCCAGTTGCTTGTTTTCAACAATTATTATTCTATTCAAATTACCTAATTTAGTGCTATAATTAATTTCTTGTATTTCCTTTTCAGAATGCGATAAAACATTAGAGGGAACAGTGTTCAACATTATGTCACAAGTTGCAGTAGTTTACGCACTCCAAATGTTTGGTAATTATTTTATGACTATTTTCTATTTGCCACTGCATGAAGTTTGAATTTTACCATAATTGAAATTTCTTTTCTGACATTGCAACACTCTGACATTGCAACACTTTTTACAGAACTACTACAGTCACCGAACGGTTTCCTTCGCACCGTGTTAGCTGCTACAGTAACTGGACTAGTTGAGGCAAAGACGAATCAAGTCGACAATCTCGTTCTGCCACTTGTCACTATTTTAGCTTACCAAGTCACTTCCTTCATGAACTAAAGGGCAAGGACATATGAATGAATGTGTGTAAAAATTAATTTATAATGTAAAGGTGATAGTGATGTTTTTTGAATAGCAAGGTTTTGCATAGCATAGTGTTGCTAGCATAATGAGTAGATGTGCCACATATTTTTGTATATTTATATTTTTATATTGAATTTTACATTCCTATATTACCAAAGAGTACAAAATGATAATTATAAATCGACTGTATAATTTATTGTTTTATAAATAAATCATTTATTATAAGTTTTGTTTCAATGATACTTCAATTAAAGCTCTGTTTTGTTTGGAGGTGTGTAAAACATTAAAATTAATATTAATTGGTAAAAGAGATCCTTATATTGTATTCATAAATGACTACTCTTACACAACACCATTTTGTTCTATAATAACGTGTTGTTCGGTAGGCTCTGTTTTAATTTCACCGTCCGCGACAATTTCTTCTTTTATCTCCAATTTGATAACTTTTGATTTATCATCATTTTCATCACTATTCCTCTTATTTTTAATCAAAAGTCTTTTTTTCTTAACACCTTTGCATTTTGATTTAAATGTTTTTTCTAATTGCAACACTGATCTTCTGTCTATGGTCCAATCTATGATAGATGTCGCTGCAAGTTCTGTGAATGCATCTTCTCCACTAAAGGTGGGTATTTCAATACCTAATATACTCATTACTTTTTCTAGTATATCGTCTACGTAGTAATTAATCACTACATCTGCTTTGTTATCCTGAAAACCAAGAGTATGTTTACCAAAAATTTTTAAAATAGAAAAAAAATTCATCTACTATAAACAAATTTTAACAAAATACAAAATCTGGTGTGGCATGGCATATATGTAAAAGTAATACTCGTAATTTAACTTACATGTTTCGTTGGTTGCAGGTTACATATCACTAGTTTTCCTCCATACTTCACTGTCTCTAGAGGTAGATTACCACTTGGTATGATTTGTAGTGTGGTTCCTAAGCATATGCTTAGATCTGCTATGCTGTAATTAAAAAAAAAGAACAATTAGTTATCTTCAAACTAAATGTTTCATGAGAAGGATATGTCTACAACAGTCTAGTCTACTACAAATAAGTTTATTATTTATATTAGTACACAAAGCCTAGGACGAACTGGCTCTAAAGTGTAGCTGTCCAAATACACCGATAGGTTCTTGCCGACAGATTTTCAACTTGAGGGTGGTAGCCAGCCAGGTGGGCACTACAAAGTACCCTACCACCGTGCAGCGTGCAATGGTGTCATCACGACTTTTTCCTTCACCAAAAGCTCAAATGTTAACCTCTATATTGTGTTTTTACCTAGAATGCCACTCGGCCATAAGCAAATCATTCTCGGGCAAGCTGTGTTCCCAGTCGAGTACTCCGTCGTAGAGTCGTCCGCGGCACGGGCGGCCGGTCACGTGCTCGGCCGCACATGGTATTCCACTGCATTTCTTGCCAACTGTCTCCACTGGGCGGTTGCGGACAAACTGCCTGGAGGTAAATTAAGTTTAGACAAAATGAAGATGGGATTTGGATACTATACATTTAGCATCATCATAAATGACTGAATAATTATTCGTACTGGTGGCTCTTTTCAAACATATGCTGAGTTTTCAAGAAAGGTTAGGTGTGCTAAGTGCAGGCCATTGAAAAAAATCCCTTTAGTAATACTGAGCAATGAAATTCCTCAACTAATAAGTGTTTACGCTGATTAATAACAGTATTGACTAATCACTGCATCTAAATGTTTAGTGTGTCATTGACTTGGCCGATCATAGCACATTGTTGTTGCTGGAGAATTAGCAGAATAGATTTCAAACAAAATTAACATCATTGCGCTGCTTTGGATTAAGTGTAAAGGTCATCGCTCACTTTGTCAGCACGGCTACGCCTCGGCATTTACCTTGCCATGCAAATGAGGCCTTTAAATTGTTCGTATGCGTTAAAGTAAAATTTACAATGACTAGATTAAATAGTAGACGCCACGCGGCAAGCGCGCTTGTCGCTACAAGCCCCTAGTCCTGCTGACCACACGCTTTCAGCGAGCGGTCCGCTCCCTTGCTGCGTGACGCCAGCAAGCGGTATCTTCCAAACCAAGCTACCAATTTTACTGGCACCATGCCGCCCGGAGCGTCTGGTCAGCAGGACTAGTGGCTTCTTCGAGGCGTCAACTATTTTATCTAGTCATTGTAAATTTTACTTTAACGCATACGATTTCAAGGCCTCACTTGCATGGCAAGGTAAATGCCGAGGCGTAGCCGTGCTGTTATGGTGAGCGGTGACCCTAAGGGTCATGGAAATCAAATCTACAAAGTAGGTATTTACCTTTTACATAAATTGCATTCATCAACAAACATGTTGCCATGAAGCTCCGCAAGATATTTCCTTGCTAGTCCAGACTTCAAGTGCAGTCCATCAATATTCTGACTGACGATGTACTGTACTTTGTTCAGTTCAACCAATTTTTTCAGTATCATGTGGGTTTTAGTAGGCTTCGCGTCTGCAAATGATATGTTGGTTGTTGGCTTTTTGCCTTGCTTCTCTAGGGTCCAAACACCATTGGGACCTCTGTGAAGCAGATAGTTTTGTTAATTGAAAGTATAAGGGAATAGTTACAGGTTAGTTAACTGAAGCTGGTATTTTCAACACATTTACACGTTGCGCTTGTGTAGTGTCTGTAAATAAGCGATCGGCGCGACGTCGCACTGCATGCGCATCATGAATGTTTGACCGTCTCGCTCGCGCACGGTTATGAGTATGAAAGAGACAGTTATTGTTTTCCTTTCATTATCTTATTTTCCTTGATCATTAGAATTGATAGATAGATAACAATTTATTGTTACACCACATGAAAAAAATAGAAATACGAGAACTTAAAAAAGGAAGTGTTACAATGGGTGGCCTTATCACTAAAAGTGATCTCTTTGACTGACTGATTAGAAGCAATAATGTAATAAAACATACTGTATCGTGAAATTGCATTATGTGTGAGTACTGTGACCGTGCCAGCTTTAGTTTACCACCTGTAGACATAGATTTCTTAAATGCTGTACAAATGTGTCCTACAAATCGCCTGTACTGTAAAACTATCCAGGATGATGAAATTTATAGTGTGTAGGCTTTTGTAGACACACATTTACAAAATACCTGTTAACTTTATTTGTCCAGATTATGGATAGTTTAAGTGTACAGGTTTATGTTGCTGACTGTACATATAGTGAAATTAAAGCTTTTTTATTATAAAAGCAAATAATGGCTAGGCTTATTTATAGCCATACTATTTTATTATTATTTCTTAAAGTTAGTAACATAAACTTAGTCAAAAAACTGATACACAAACCTAAAATCTGGTATGCCAGCTGAGGTGCTGATACCAGCGCCAGTATGCACCACTACATGTTTGCTCTGGTTTATCAACTGTGCCAGGAGCTCGCATTTTTTATTGAACTTTTCTACGGAATCAAATTTCTGTAAATAAATCACACAGAATATTACACGTAACATTTCAGTGAAAGCTGAATGGAAGAGCTGATAAGGGAAGACCTAGACGTTTGTTCTTACAAAGAGCCTGGTAGAAAGGACCAGACGTGCATGTATGTAAAGAGGATTTGAAGCAAAAGTGGGGCGTAGTGTGTGGCAAGTGGAAGTCTATGGTGTCTGCCTATCCCAATGTGAGACAGGTGTGGCTTATGCATTTATATAAAACATAATAAAATTCAACATGTTTTTAATTCATAAAATGCACTTACCTCTGGAATACCCAGGACGCCTTTATGTTCGTATGGAGATAGACCCTCAGCATAATTGCAAGACATTATTGATTTATATAATCTTCGTGAAGAGTAAAATACGTGCACATATTAGTACATTTAAATCTTTTAATTCCGATTTCTTTATTTTCAATCAATCCAAAGTTAATCCAAACAAAACTGACAACGACGACCTTCGATACCATAGAACATTTATACCAAAATTTATACTCACGAGCAGCGTTGCCAGAGTGACTTCACGATAGGATACGCACAGAACCTAAAAATAGTACGTAACTTAAGTTTTGAGTACGCAGTCAATAAAATATTATTCAAGTTATTGCTCAGATAAAGTATGTTTATTAATTGCATTATTTGCATTTTGTAATTAACGTTTGCGCACCGAAACCGAAGGTACCACGAAAGAGCAAAACCAAACCTGTGAAACCACAAAAAGTAACAAAGAATTATGAACGAACATGGAATAAAAATAAATTATAATTAAAAAAAACAAAAAAACATGTTTAAAAAGCCCTGCACTAAAAAGTGTTAAATTTTAATAAAATTGAACCTATGTATATTCTCTGTCTATCCCGTAAGGGTCTAAATGTAAGCAATTTTTATAATTAAGTCTAATATGTAATTTACGACATTTCTTCATAATAATGATAAGAAATTCTATTGGGTTTCAAGGAAAAGCGCCCCACGATTTTTATTCAAATAATAAACTTAATTACAAAAACTGCTTACATTTAGGCAGCATCAAGCCCAAACACGGCTAAGAAACATTGCTCCGCTATGGGGTTTCAGTACCTACCCTCTGACTCCATCATCATACCCTGAAAACCATAAATGATCAAAGTGCATCTTACGACAATCCCAACAAGCCAAAACACGACTAAGAAACATTGCTCCATTATGGAATTCCAGTGCCAACCCTCCTATTCCATCATCAGACCCTGAAAAGCATATGTAGTCAAACTGCATTTCAAGACGATTTCAACAAGTTCAAACACGGCTAACATACGTTATTCCGTTATGGAGTTCCAGTGCCTACCTTCCGAATCCATCATCAGCAGGGCTATTTTAAAACGTCGGAATCGATATCGGAAACGGATTCAAAAAATTACGAGGCGAATTTCAGCAATTGCTATTTTAATTTCCGAAAACTTTTCGATGAATCGAATTGATATTTCGGTAAAGAAACATCAAAAATATTCGAATTCGGAAATTAAAAAAAGCAATTGGGGAATATCGCCTCGGTAGTTTTTGAATCCGTTTCCGATATCGAATCTATGTATTATCGAATCGATTTCATATATATGTTAGAAACTATTCCAAGATATTTAAACAGGTTTGTATTCGAGCAAAGGCCATCTACATAGGCAATAGGGTAAATAGTTCTAATAATAAAATTAAAACAGTGTGGCAGATTATTAATACAGAGACTGGTAAGAATAAAATCAAAGATAATACTTTTTCTCTTAAAATTAATGATACATTAATCTCAGGTAAATTAGAAGTAGCATCTGCTTTTGAAACTTTTTTCTCAAATATACCTATGGAGGCTACTAAAAATCTTGCTTCGTCTTCCGCGTTAGCTGAATCGATTTTACAGAATAATTTTCAACAAAATATTCCAGACTTCGCATTCACCCAGGTTAATGACTATGACATTATCACGGCTTTTAAGTCACTAAATATGAAAAATACAGAAGACTTATGGGGTTTGTCAGTTAAGGTTATACAGTCAATTATTTTCAATATTGCCCCTATTTTAGCCCTAATTTTTAACCAATGTCTCGAACAGGGCAACTTTCCTGACTTAATGAAATACAGCAAAATTGTTCCAATCTTTAAATCGGGATGTAAAAACAATCCCTCAGATTATAGACCTGTTTCAGTACTTCCTGCATTAAGCAAGATTTTTGAAAAGATTGTGCTAAACCAAATGTTAAGGCATTTTAATAACCACAAGATACTCCATGATGATCAGTTCGGTTTTACAAGAGGTAAGTCCACTACGGATGCGGGAGCTAAACTTATTAAGCATATTTTTCAGGCCTGGGAGTGCTCACACGATGCTATTGGTATCTTTTGTGATCTCTCCAAGGCATTTGATTGCGTAGATCACCAAACGCTAGCTCTTAAACTTAAGTTATATGGAATTCGCGGAGTGGCCCTCGATCTTGTGGTTTCCTATCTTTCAGGGCGCCAACAAAAAGTAGGAATCAATGGTAGTGTGTCATCGGGCTCCTTAGTCAAATTAGGCGTACCTCAAGGCTCGATTTTAGGCCCATTTCTGTTTCTAGTTTATATAAATGACCTACCTTACATGGTGAAAGAACTATCAGATGTCGTTTTGTTTGCAGATGATACGTCTCTGATATTTAAAGTAGATAGAAAAGACAAAGACCTTTTAAAAGTTAACCACGCTCTGGAAACTGTGTCTCAATGGTTTGCTGCCAACAATCTAATGCTAAATTCTAAAAAAACTAAATGTATAAGATTTTCATTACCAAACGTACCAAAAGTTGATACCAATGTTATTGTGGACGGTACTAAACTTAATGTAGTAGATAAGACTGTTTTTCTTGGTCTGACCATAGACTGTAGATTGCAGTGGGGTGCTCACCTGGAAGCCTTAGGTGGTAAACTGAGCTCCGCTGCTTTTGCAGTCAGCAAAATAAGGCAACTGACGGACATTAATACAGCCAG
This sequence comes from Polyploca ridens, assembly GCA_951394255.1. Taxonomy (NCBI): domain Eukaryota; kingdom Metazoa; phylum Arthropoda; class Insecta; order Lepidoptera; family Drepanidae; genus Polyploca; species Polyploca ridens. The sequence goes on along the minus strand of OX596259.1, from coordinate 4,727,437 downwards.
ATTAATTTATTTTGCATATTTTCATAGCCTTATGTCTTACGGTATTTTGCTGTGGGGTTCTGCCGCAGACTTGGAATCAATTTTTGTATTGCAAAAAAGAGCAATTCGCGCCATCTACTGTTTGGGGTCTCGCGAATCTCTGCGAAAGGTATTTCCGGAAATTAATATATTAACTTTGCCCTCTCAGTACATTTTTGAAAATATTATGTATGTTCGTAAAAACATTAATTTGTTTCCAGTCAATAGTGATTATCACGATAGAAACACTAGAAACAAAGACAAAATAACTGTGCCTAGATTTAGATTAGCTAAAGTAGATAAGTCCTTTCTTGGGAATTGTATCCAATTTTACAATAAAATTCCTCATAGCGTGACCAGTATGTCCTTTTTTAAATTTAAGGAACATATCAAAAAGCGGTTGTTGAGTAGGGCCTATTATAAAGTGTCTCATTATATTGACGACAAGGATGTATGGAAGTAGCTTCTCTCTGCACCTGCTTCACTTAGCAGCTAGTTCAAGGTCCATTTTAATTCTAAGTATGCTATTATTATTATAAGTTATCTTTTTTTTATTTTTTGTTTAATTTACAGATTATTACTTATAGTAATTAATTCAATTTAATGTTTTTCATTTATTTCTAAATTCTTCAATAGATTATGTCTGTCTCCTTAATTGTTATATTTTCTATACATATACCTAAATGATATTTAGTATAAACTTGTCAATAGTCACAGTGATAACAAATTGCGTGTTTAGTAGTTTCCCTTTAGTTTATTTTTTATTTCTAAGCCAGACTTAAGTAAGTCATGCTCACTTTAAGGCCTTTGCTTGCGGCGGCGTCGTGTGACGGGTCGCTCACTTCCCTCCAATATGGCGAGGAGGGCGATGGCTGCCACACGCGTCATACTTGTGAACAGGTGCTGCTTGTGGGGGTTGGTCTGCTTAAGTTTGCCATTTATTTATTTACTTATTAAATATAGATTCAGTCTACTTTGTAGTTTTGCGGCCGCGCCGGGGCACGCAATTGTTGTCAGTGCGATTAGAATGTAAATATTATGTAATGAATCTAAGCTTGTTTTGAAAAGAGTAATTGCTGAGTTTATTGCCGGCTCTTCTCAGCAAATGCAACCTTCCGAACCGGTATTAGAGTATTAGAGTCAGACTTTTCATAAGTGCCTGCGAAGGTCTATTTGAATAAATGATTTTGAATTTTGAATTGAATTTTGAATCCGAGCGTTTTAAAATAGCCCTGCAGATCAGCTCGATGTTCCCAAATTCGGTAGGTACTTGATAAGTGTGCAAAATTTCAGTTTAAAAGTCAATGAAAATTAAGTTTGAATTCCATATGTAACATACAAGTAAAGCTAATAAAAGCGTATTTTGAAAACATCGAACAACTAGCCCAAAGAAGCGCAATGTCGTTCAATCTATTCCGCCAATTTCCCACCACCGCCAATGCGCTCTGATTGGCTAATTCAAGGACATATGCGCGCCGATTGGTCAAATCATGAACACAACATGCAGTGATTGGTCTTTACTCTTCAAAATCAGTAACAAATCACCGACTAGTTTCGGAATCGGATTGCTCGGTATTACTACTCTAAAGGAATTGTTCCTCGATGTTTAAAAAGAAACACACCGGGGTATGTAGTACTCATTTTATGCTGAAACTTGGTTGATAGAAATTAAAAGTATTGAACTTTATTATTTTGATTAATTTTTTTTATGCCTTGTCAGTAAAATAGTACGCAAATTGGTGGGAGAGTACCCGAGAACGCTACCTAACGAAATAGTACGCAATGCGTACTAATGCGTACCCTAATGGCAACGCTGCTCACGAGTTCGATACAGTGTTGCCAACCCCAATCGAGACTAAAACTAAAACCAACAAAGGGTACATTCCGAAATGGATAATATCGATCACAGCGATTACAGCAATAATTTGCGTACCGAATTAGATATCACGCTTATGACAGCTGAGAACTATCAACAATTCGGAACGCCCGTTATCGCGCTCACAGTATTCAAAACAGAACATTTGAGAATTTAATTAAAATCTGAATTATCAATGCGCTAGGACTCCTTATATGTTGGTGTACCTAAATAAAAAATAAATTAAAAAAATAAAATAAATAAATAAGTTGACTCGCAAAAAGGAGTATCTGCTTTTTTATTATTTTTCTCTTATAAACTCATAAAAAGTATCTATGCCAAATAGAAAACCAAGAATCTTATTAGATTATTGCCGTCACTTTTGACAACGCTCACGGTGATATCAGTTTAGAGCATGGTCGGTGTGAGCGCAATATGGCGGATGTTATGACGTCATCTATGACGTTTCACGGGACATCGTGAACGCGCTCACGGTAATATGGAACGGGTTTAAGCACGCTCAAATCGATTACAGCGATTACAGCGGTAATTCGGAATGCAGCCAAAGTAAGTACATTTTATATTAAAACTGCAAAGGAGATATCAAAAAGCTGTAGAATTGTAAATCTACAGCATAAAGTAAGAAAACTATATTTTTATTTGTAAATCAACTTTAAATCTTAAGACATTTACACTATTTCTACTAAAACTGCTTCGTTTTCAATTTGCACATCCTCTTGATTTTCATCTTTATTTTTAAAATCGTATGTACGCACGGCTACAGATCAAGCTATACATTTCCAATATAAGCTGACCTCTCATTGTAGGGAAATCCTATACAATGCGAGATCAGCTTATACTGGAAATGTATAGCTTGATGTGTTGCCGTGTGTACATAGTTTTATTAAATCTCTTTAGATGGTCATTGGTAGCATTGAACACGAAACAATTTTTAATTTCCGATTTTTTATGTAAAGTGCCTTTTTATGGTAGTGGTAGACGGTTTATTCCAAAGTTTCATGAGATTTATACTTGAAAACAAAGGTTCTACCGTTGCTGCACTGTGTGGTAGACACAAAAAAGAAAACTGTAGATTTGGAGGCCTGAACTAAAAATTGTGAAGATATCGAAAAAATAATAAATCTATAGTTAAAACTGTAGAGTTGGCTACGCTCGCACTGCTTCGATATATGTATAGTTTTTTTTCGGATTCGGTTAATTATAATGAACCAAATAATAATATAATAATAATAATAATTATTGTTTATAGTAATAATATTGAATTGGTTGCTGCCTGCTGGTAACATTTACATTACATTGGTTTTGGTTTGTGTTGTAGTTGGCGATTTTCGTGACTTTCGTGAATGAAAATAAACCGTACATGCATAATTAAAATTGACCAAGAACTCGCTAAATCTCAACAATCAGGAATATGAATCGTAGAAGAGGTCATGAAGATGATGACGGATATGGTTTGTTTTTATGATATTTATAGGTTATATGAAAATAACTGAAAACTGATTTGGATTGTGTCCTACAATGTTTACTCTTTTTTAGATCGTCTGCACAGAAAAAGGCGTCGTGTATCAGAAAACCAAGAGATAGAGGATAGGTTGGAGTCACTCATCTTGAGAGTAGGAGAGAAAAGTAGCTCAAGTTTGGAGAGTAACTTGGAGGGCCTAGCTAGTGTCTTGGAGGCAGACTTGAGCACATTCCGAGTGAAGATATTACGTATTCTCACTGAGTGCGCAATTCGCATGCCCGAGAAATGTACTATTTATGCAACATTAGTTGGTTTATTGAATGCCAAGAATTATAACTTTGGTGGTGAATTTGTGGAGTATATTGTGAAGACATTCAAAGAAAACTTGAAATCTGCAAAGTGGAATGCTGCCAGATATACCCTCAGGTTCATTTCAGACCTTGTTAATTGCCACGTACTGGCAGCATCATCTCTCCTTACATTACTGGAGACTCTAGTGGACTGTGCCAATGAAGATGGGGTACCACAGGTCAGGAGAGATTGGTTTGTGTTTGCCGTGCTTTCTGCATTGCCTTGGGTTGGCCGTGAGCTGTATGAGAAGAAAGAATCTCAATTGGACCATTTACTAGTAACAATTGAAGTATTTCTTAACAAGCGCAGTAAGAAACATTGGCCAGCATTGAAAGTATGGTCAGCAGATTCCCCACACTTGCAAGAGGAGTATTTAGATTGCTTGTGGTCACAGATAAAGAAATTGAAACAAGACAATTGGTCTGAGAAGCATATACCAAGACCATACTTGGCTTTTGACTCAATATTGTGTGAGGCTTTGCAACATACACTACCAGCTATTCAGGTAATTCTTGTCACTCTCATAGGCTTTGAAATGCCAATTTAATCTTTTAATTGGAATAAAAATTATAATTATTGTTTAATTTTTATTATGGTATCCCCCAGGAGAACCAACAGGTTAATAAGTAATAATTGCTTGTTGTATTAAATTATTTATCAAGTAATGTTATTCATATTCACTGGCTGTATATGCCTACCTAATAATAAAAACCATAATAAAAACAATATCTTCATTGGAAGCAATTAGTGTGTAGTTCATAAATTGACATCTTTATACTTATGTTCTATTTACAGCCACCACCCCACAATGATACTGACACATACCCTATGCCTAGAGTAATATTCCGCATGTTTGACTACACGGACTGCCCTGACGGGCCAGTCCTGCCTGGAGCTCACTCCATTGAGAGATTCCTGATTGAGGAACACCTTCACAACATCATAGAAGCACACCATTTAGAACGAAAGGAATGTGCTGCTCAACTCCTCTGTTTCCCTTACAAAGCTAAGATACCGCTAGAATACTGCATCGTCGAAGTGATGTTTGCTGAACTCTTCAACTTACCAAGGCCGAGGTATTTGGAGATATGCTACGGGTCTATATTCATTGAGCTGTGCAAACTGCAGCCTTCAACAATGCCACAAGTGCTGGCTCAAGCAACGGAGATATTGTTCCTAAGGATTGATACCATGAATGTTGCATGTTTTGATAGGTTAGTATACAGTCATTTTGATGTGGATCAGCTTATATGAAAGGAGATTAAAATAAATCCTGCTAATATTATGAAACTGTGTCAATTCTGCCATAATGGCTGAACAGATTTACATGAAAATTGGTAGATAGATAGATCATATCCTGGAATCAAAATTATATTTTTTCTGAAAATCTTACATGCTTACTACCTTCAGCCTCATGGTTTTTACCTTATGATCACAAGTTTCTGTCACTAATCAGTATTAGTACTAAATATAAAGATATCATTTTTACCATAATATAATGACTCTCAAGTAGAGCTCTGGGAACCTACACCATATTATTATGCTTAGCAACAAAACCATAAAGCTATCTTACCATATGTTAACTCACCGCATTTCGCATTTCAGGTTTGTTAACTGGTTCTCATACCATCTGAGCAACTTCCAGTACCGCTGGTCCTGGGAGGACTGGGAGGGGTGCACCCAGCTTGATGCAGACCATCCTAAACCCAGGTTCATTAAGGAAGTGCTTAGCAAGTGTCTTAGGTTTGTATGACTTTTGTTTGATTTATATTATTCTACAGAAAAACCATGGTAATATGAGTGGTAATCGAATCTGGCACCTATTGTGACATGACTACAGTAAATTTGATGAATATTTGAATACAAAATAAATTATTATCTACTACATAAGTCTCCTTTAAAAAAGTGGCAGACTACAAGGGGAGGTGGCAGCACTCTATAGTCCGATAAATTGGATCATCTGAAACCGCCTTGCAAAAATATTCTCGGATTACCGAGAGTCGACTGTATGGCATGGATCTTCATAAAATGGGAAATTCATTTCATAAAGTATTTATGAAGTTAATGTTTTTTTATCTATCAAAGAACTCTTTCATCTCAAACAATGGTATACAATCCTTAAAATAAAAATATTTTGTTCCTAGGTTATCATACCATCAGAGAATTAAAGACATCACACCTGAGACATTTGCATCTTTTGTACCTCCGAAACCTGAGCCAATTTACAAGTATTCCATGGAAGGAGCAGGTAACACCAATAAACTAGTTAACAACTATTTTTTTTATTACGTTTAATGTTATCTTTATTTCATCTTATTCTTAACTTAACAATTACGAAGATATTTACATTATGGTAACGTGTAACCGAGTCGAAAATAACAATGGTGCGAACTGCGTTTTTATCAAGTTCTGGCGCTAATTAAATGCTTTAATTTATTTGTAATGCGGTATACTACATATCTAGAAATAGAAACATACATATTGGTCATTGTCATCTTAGTTTGAGATCAATGACAGATATTAAAGCTGCAGTTTGAGTATTATCTAAGGCTATTAGGAAAATTTCAGTCTATTCCATGGCCATTAATTCTATTAGGCTGTATGGGCGTTCTTGGTATTCGTCGTAGATATCGTCTTTAGAGTTTCTGGCTGCTTCATTTTCATCTTCATAATTAAACGGCGATTCTTCTTCGTCGGATGAAAAATCTTTGTCGTCTTCATATTCTTCTTCATTCTTGTTCTCTACATCGCTATGGTTCTCTTTTTTACTAAGGGAATCAAGAAAGTCTTCAAAGTCGTCGTCGATGTGTACGTAATGCTCATGATTTTCACTCTCCCCTTCGTCAGGTTCCGATTTAGTTGTTACCGGGCTCTCTTTTGGTTTCTCCGAAGTTTCGTCCATTGTGAAACCACCAAACAATTCCTCAAATATACTAGGAGTAGTCGCGCTTTCGGTCGTTGCAGTAGTGCTAAGTTTAGTTACTATTATTTCATTTTCAAATTCGTTTGATTGTTTCGGAGTTTCTACAGTAGTTGTGAGATTATGATGTTTCTTCTTTTTACATTTGGTTTTATTTCTTAAAACTGGTATTGGTGAGGAAATTACGCTTGCTTCAGTGGGTGATAATTTTACCACTTCGATTACATTTGTTGTCTCGCTAGGTGGTGTAGATGTATTTTGGAAGATGTATTCAGTGTGATCTCTCGATTCCTGTTCATTACTCTCCTCATGACTATCGAAGTCTTCGCTCTTTTCTATATTTTCATCAGATTCCTCATCGAGTTCATCTTGATCATGTAATACATCTAGTTCTACCTCACTATCTCTATCATGTTCATCTAAGGAGCCTTTATAAGATGGTTGGGTCGAAGTCTTTTCTGAATTATGTTCAGATATATTTTCTGTTGTACTATTTATATTTGCCATGTATGGACGGGAAACATGATCTTCGTGATCTTCTTTGTTTTTCTCCTCATCCAAATACTTGGGAGTTGATGATGGTAGATATCCATGGAAATTAGAACCCTTCCTTCTCGTTGACAGTTTTCCTGATGGTGATATAGCTAGTTTGGTGGTAGTTTTGTTGAGGTTTGGTGTGCTCCATCTATCGTGTTTTACAGATGTACCTTTTTGCATCAATGTAGATTGTCTGAACCTGTTTTTAATCTTTGGCTGTGTGGTTGCACCAGAATCCTCGTCTTTTGTTGGGGTTGGAACAACTGTTGTCGTAGAAGGTCGTAAAGTTGTAAAAGTCTCAGTACTTGTAGTCAGAGGAGTAGTAGATGTTGTTTTATTCTTAGGCTCCCATTTATGTTTAAGACCGCCCGTTGCAGCGGATGTTGCTTGAGGTGTTAAATCTTGCTGTGGCTTTTTAGTTTGTAGTATTACTTCTGGGGCTTTTGTTGTGGTGGTTGTTGACGTAATCCGTTTATGTTTTTTAATCTTGTCGGGTTTTGTGAACTTGGGTGGAGGCCGTGTGCGTTTCTTAGGTCTGAGCGTTGCTGACTTTGTAGTAGTAACTTCTGCAACTTTAGTAGTACTTGCTGCGGTTGTGGTCGAAGGAGCTGTAAGTGCAATAGGAACAGTTACTGAAGTTACAGAAATAAAGCTTTCTGTGGCATTTGCCCTCTCTTTCTGTGACGCCATTGGTGTTGTTCTAGTAAATGCACCCAAAACGTTTGCCCATTGCATTTCTTCTTCTTTATCTTCTATAGATTCACTACTTGCAGTTATTATATCAGGTGTAAAAGTGGTGGTGGTAACACGATGAGATTTTACATTCTCATGTTTCTTCGCAGGCTTTTTTCTATAGTTTTTATTTTTACTATGGTTAGCAACACTTGATTCTGTAATGTTGTCTGCATATTTCACTGTAATCGGTCTAAATGCAGAATCTTGTAACGGATCTGGATCAGAAAACTGAATATCTAATACTTGTGGGCTCGGTCGGAAATCTGTTGGTTGTTTTCTCATAGGTTTCGATGAATGTACTAGCTTTAGAGGTGGCATTGGTTTAAATGGCTTCTTATCCATAGTAACGAAAACTCCAGGTGGTGCGCTAAAAACTGGTGGTCTCACATGATCAGGGAAATAACTAATTTTCATCGGAGTTGGTTTAGGCTTATTGTACGTTTTATGTGTTAACGGTGTAGTGACTTCAGTATTCTTCGTCGTGTAGTCTGTTATATTTGATTGATTAACATTCGTTTCCTCAATTGTAAAATTTCTCAATTGCGGTAGAGAAATTGGTGGCGTCGGCAAAACAGCTGGTCTCGTAGTTTTCACTGGATTTGACGACACATATCTTTGGTCCATGTATGCAGGTGTATAGTGTAGGTTTATCATTGGATCAAAATCTAGGTAATGATGCTGAGAATATGGCACGGGCGGTGCTTGAAGTGGAGGCCTAGAATATTTATAGATCTGAGGTTTGTAAGGGTACGGCATCAACTTCTTCTGATGGTGTTGTTCACTTGGAGCCCCTACGTGCCCTATCTTTGAGTACTGAGGAAATACTTGAGGAACATAAGTATTCTGCTTGTATCTCGGTGCATCTTCGAATGAGTCCTCGTTACTAAATAGAGATGAGAATATCCTGTCTAAGCCCTGGTTGTAATTGCGTCCCTGATAATGTTGCGTTGGGACTATGTTCTTGTGGAACCAAATAGCCCTCTGAGGCCTCTGTAACCGACTTTGCTTCAGTTCGTTTATACGGTTTTCTAGATATTGCTCGGCAGATGAATTTTCTCGAACGGTAAAGGTTCTGATCGGAGTTTCAAACCGTTTCCTCTGCTTTTGTGCCGCTGTCTTTGAGGTCACTGAAAATGTCAATTCGTAGTGATATTTACCAGGTGATGTTTCTACGTCTCCTTGTCTAACACGTTTCACGGACCAGAATGCTTTGACGCCTTCCATACATTTATCATCGTCACATTTGTCTTTAGACGCCTCATCTTCAGTGAAACGGAACCCTTCTTTCTCTTCTAAAAGTCTACCTTTGGCCATAATCGTGATATCACTGAAAGCAGCCGGCTCTTCTACTCTAAGCCTATCGAATGGTGCTGTTTTTATTTTATGCCATAAGTCTCTATCATCTACTTCTTTCGATACGGCATGATCAGGTTTCTGATCTGACGATACAATGGTGCCTTTGGATATTAACTGATCTATTTTGTCTCTGACTAGCGTCAAGTAAACGCTGTGTCTTAAGGCGTCTTCCCAATAGTGTGCGGGAACAGCGGCGACAACAGCTGACGAATCAGTTTTGATAGTCTCTTGTAATGTTCCAGCAAGGCTCCCTCTATTGTCATGGTGCCACTCTTCGAGCGGTATCGGTGTCGGTCTGAAGTCTTCATCTTTCGCAGTCTGACTTCCTCCTCTTTGTACCTGTAAAAATTAAACATCGATTAAATCAATAAGCAGTTTAAAGCGGCTGTAGAATTGTACTGTAAAATGCTATTTCAGTATGCGTTTGAAAGTAAAATGGCGGTGGGCGGGAAAGTGCGCTGGAGATGTTGGCGTGTCACAAATCGGTTGCGTGCTCAGCGCCGGCGCGGTCCAACCCTGCCGCGCGCCGTTGAGTTTCCAATCGACTAATTCCAATATAACTGTTCACTAATATGTGTTCTTTTGAATTTCTAATTATTGCGATTTCCGAGTTTAAGTGAATATTTGATGAATAGGCTACTGATACTGTTTAAAATAGATATTGTGCAATTTTCCCACCGGCCACTAAAAATATAATAATAGACGTAGGCGAAGGTTAACGAAACGATGTAAACTATTTCATTAATAAAAGTAACTGGTATCATAAAGAGCCTAAATTCGTTATCATCCTACAAAGGTCAGTTCAGAAAGAATTACTTTAAAATTAGTTAGATTTTGGAAACATAAGAAAATGCTATATCATGCGAATGCTCATTTCGAATAAGGTTCTTTCATGCGGTTTGCATGAACGCAGTATTTGGAATTTGGATAATCATTTCCGCAGAAATTCAAGTCTTGAGATATCTGCAATAACTTCAACTGCCTATCGCTACTCTCTTATACATTATAACTAGGTATTAGTTTGTAATTTCGTGTTAAAGCTGGATGATTTATAACTATCAATCGCATTATGATCTAGACCTACATACGCGTCTACCGTGGCGAGTCGTTTTGTTACATCTTTCAAACAATGTCTTAAAGTTGTGAATTCCATACTCATGTTCTTTTCAAGGTTGCTCTTATCTGATTCTATCTAAATTATCCATTCATAGATTACATCGGTATTGTTTCTTTATAATATTAATGGCTTAAGTTAGCAGTTTTATGCTTGTATCACCTTGATCAAAATTGAACAATTTTATTAATATCTTGATGGTACCAGCCCTGCCCTGTGTTGTACTGCTTTATGCTGAGGTAGGAACATTTTGACTCCGCGCAGCCCACTAATTAGATATAAGTTGACGGGCCAGTTGGCGCGGTAGGTTAAGATTCTAGCTATCGCGCCGCAGGTCGTGAGTTCGAATCCCACCTATGTATTTGTGTGCATGAACATGTCTGTATGTCCTGAGTCTGGTCTTAATTATGTATATTAAGTCTGTATTTATAAAAAAAAGGTGGAATTATGTAAGAATATAAGTTATCTGGTTTCCATAATACAAGCTCTAATTAGTTTGGGATCAGATGTGACCGTGTGTGAGGAATGTTCCAGGATATTTTATTTTATTTATTAAAGTATTTATGAACTAGTTTCTTTGAATACGTCAGCAATTTTTCATTATGAAGAAAAAACCTTTTTTAAATATGTTTTTTGAGTTTTAAATTGAGTATCATAATGGAAAATTTAATTCCAAAGTAGCCTCTAAATAAAAATCGTTTTCACTGTAAGTCTACACAACTGCACCGATACAATAATGCTGTCTTCATTGAAGTAACTTATATTATAGATATTTTATACAGAAAAATACGCAATTACCAGTTAGTTCCCACAGTAAATATTAATAGTATTTTCCACGCAGAGATATATCGCGCGATGTGATCTTGTCTGGAGGCGTTGCTGATTGCTCCACTTACTTGGGAAAATCATTGAACAATAGTGCACTAGAGGTCATTGTCTGTTGTATCATCATTTTGTAATCATATTTATTATTGTTTTTGTTTAGTTTAAATTATGTACACACTGGTTTTAGATTTTGGTGTTCCCAAATGGTGTTCCGCGGAACCGAACGCGAGTTAAATAAAACGTTTGTAGAAAAGAGTCATAACTAAAAAATACAATAGCTTTTTTATTATCAAAATGGGGATCCGCCAAAAAATAATGAAAAATTTGGGTTCCGTGGAAAAAATTGGGTACCTGCATTAGACTATTAAATGCTTTTGGTGGTAAAGAAACTATACAGCAACAAAACTATTGCTCCGGTATAGACTAATACCGAATATGTGGAATCTTTAGTGAAGGAAGTCCCTTTTTGATGGTTTTATAATTTTGAAGGCACTGTATTTTCTAGTCTACATTTCTTATTGATATATTTCCTGCTACTATTTAAAAAAACCTCTTAAATGATTTATCAATAAGAAAATTGTAAAAAAAAAACATTGAAAAGAAATTGTAAATTCTACTCACAAAGAATGTAAAAAAAACGCATAGCAGCGTGGATCTCATGTTTGGTCACTGATACACTGCACGACTGCTACACTTGGAATCGCGATGACTTATTTGTGACGCGTGCGGCGCGCTCGCACCGGGTTGCGCGGACTGACGCGAAAAGCGCTCGCACTACGCATACACCCCCGCTAAAGGGTGATTTACTCACTCGTAATGTCACGGAACTCGCGAAATGAAGAGATTGTTTTTTTAATTGATGTGTTATGTTGTGTTTATTACAGCATACATTATGTGACAATTGTATAGGAATTAAGCTACTAGCAGACCGTGTCGGCTTTGTTACTACAATGTAGATTTAACACACCTATAATACTCGGGGATATTGTAGCTTCTTACAAGTGAAATAATTATTCGAATCCGAACAAACAAAAAATCTCTTCCTTTCTAGGGTTCCGTACCCAAAGGGTGCCAACGGAACCCTTTTACTAAGTCTCCGCTTGCCGTCCGTCCGTCTGTCCGTCAGTGGGCTGTATCTCACGAACCGTAATAGATAGACCCTGTCTGCGGGCGGCGATTTAAACGCAGTTTAGTATCTATATAATTACTTCCATGTATATTCTATTATTTTTATAATCGTAATGTAGTTGAGTAATAAATAATAAATAAATAAATATCCTGGGACATTCCTCACACACGGTCATCTCATCCCAAACTAAGCAGAGCTTGTTTGTACTATGGAAACCAGATAACTGATATAATACATATACTACTTTTTGTTTGTAAATACATACTTAATATAAATAATTACACCCAGACTTAGGACATACAGACATGTTCATGCACACAAATGTATATCCTGTGTGGGAATCGAAACCAAGACCTGCGGCGCGTAAGGTGCACCTGAACAAACTGCGCCAACTGGCCCGTCAATAAGTTAATAATATCTACTGTAAAGTAATATTTTATTTAAGTACTGACAGATTGGAAGCACGGCCTTAAAAGTATAAATCCAGTAAAACTGCTGAAATATTCCATAAGGAATCAACTCAGCAATTCAGGCAAAATTACACGTTTATTACGGCAATCAATATAACACGCTGATTATATGCAGTACTTGCGTTGGAAAGTGAAATTTTTCAATTGTTTTTTGTGCACATTTACAATTATATTCATACATACGTGTAGTGTTAATGTTGCACGCGTTATTTACATTGTGATAGGCGACATGATACATTAGAAGGTTCGGACGCGACGGGAAATGGTCTCCATTATATTTTAAATCTTGAAATTTCGTTGGAATAAAACATGAGAAACTATAGCACGGTGAAACGATTTTGTAGTAACGTACCCACTTTACTGGCTACCATCTTCATTTGGCGTAAGACCAAGCACACGGATTTTCTTCATGATTTCATGTTATCTGGTTTTCATAGTACAAACTCTGCTAAGTTTGGGATCAGATAGCCGTGTGTGAATACCTTCGGCCACCTTACCATGGTGACATAGTGGTCAAATACAACCCAATAATAATACCATCTATGAAAATAAAAAAATTATGCTAAATTCTGCACATTAGTATTCAATAATACTTTTGCTAAGACATTCGTCATACTAAGTTTTTATTTTATGATGATAAATCGATATATCGTTTGTTTTTCTTTCAGATTATTTATTCGATTGTTGCTACTATATACATACATTATATTTTCTTTTTAGCTTCCGTCGTTCCTTGTTCAATAATTTTGTTGATCACTAGTTTTTGTGCCGCGGTTTTATCCGTTGTCTCAAGAAATTACTATTTTCCCGGGATAAAGATTCCAGGATTATGTTCTATCTTGATAAAATGATTTGGATGTTTGTGTATATAAACATTACTTTCCCATGTTCATTTATGAATAAATTGTTACTCGATTAATTAATTCAGTAAATTTAATCATATTACTCACACTTGAAAGTTCAATTGGCGAATCATAATTTTTATTTGGCCTCAGAGATTGTTCTGAATTTTTAAAATCTAACTTGGCGGAAGACCAAACAAGTACTGCCTTAATTGACATCGTATTAAGTATCAGAAATCTTGCTTTAAACATCTTCTCAGTACTGAGTCCACTGCCTACCTCTTCGGAGATAATCGTCGCGACCATTGAAATATAAAACTAAGGAAGCATAATTGTGAACAAAATCAACGCGAAATTCGGCTCCACACTTTACTACATTGACAAAATATCTCTAGTATTCGAACGAAAGAACACACATGCAAATAAGCCAATTACCTGCGCTTACCGCGTTTGCCTAACGCGTTGTATTCCGGCAAGCGCGATGATTGGTTCTCGGCGGGACAGCCTAATGCTAATTGGTCCGCACGCCTGCTGCAGTGCGAGATGCGTGGACGATGTTATGCATTGATTGTAAGAGGATAAGTTATAAAGTATCGTAATGCATATGCATATATAAGTCGGATTAATTAGTTGTAATTTAACTATACCACTCTATTATATTCATTTAAAAGTTTGTGATGTGCTTTTTGGATTAAAATATTTCTTTGTGTTATAATTGTAAGGATCTAAAATTAAGAAGTATTTTAATCAGTTTATGGTTTTTACATACGAATTATAGAGTGATGGGTCGCGTTAAGGTCATATCAGAGGGCGAACCACAAGCTCTTAAAACAATATTATTATAACCTTATTTGACTTTTGTTTTTCTTTGACATCCGACGTCAAAACGGGACAAAAGACGAATAAGGTTATTTTAACCTTGTTTTAAGAGCTTGTGGTAGGCCCCCAGGAGATACGTGAATGGTGTTATGAAAAATAAGTAAGCTTGTTCATGTGTTTACTTTTTATTTTTTGTAAGCTATGTGGCACCTTTGAAAGTAAAAAAAGTGTATGATGTGTGATCAGTAGCGAATATTGCAGAACTCTAGAACTCTAGACTGCTTGCTGTGTGCACAATAGTCAACACGGAATGCAGAACTCGGAACTCTAGAACTCTTTTCAGTGGAATCGGCGCCTAAAGTGTCACGTTTCCGAGATATTTGGAGGTAAAGATCGCCATATAAGAATAACGACAATCATTAAAAATGAACTTATTACGTGTTTATATGCATTGAATTGTATTTAAATAATAGTACCCAGGTTGATTTAACGGATAAACGTTGAGACGTGACGCTGGTCTGGGCATTCAATTTTTTTTAACAGATAGTAAATTATCTAAGAAGTCTTTCTGCAAAGTCATTTCTTGAAGCAACCTCATAGTTTGTATTGAAATTTGTTAATACAATCACAATTTTGCGACTTTTGACATGACAGTTGCGTTTCTTTAGGAAAAAGTGTAGTCCATACAGCCAAATGAGATGAGTTTTAAATGTATTTATATTGAAATTCAACTTTGATAGGTTTTTTTTTATCCAAACTTATTTTATATGTATAAAAAACTGCAATTATACATTTTACAAGAAAAATCGTAGGTTCAAACGGTTCAAAAACCAACTCAGCGCACCCCCACTCTTTGTAGTCTTGTGGTCACTACCCCTAGAGTGTATATAAAAAGCCGGCGGCGCGGAGGGAGAGCAGGCATAGGCGACCAGCAAGCATCCCTCCCCGTACCCCCTCGCATACCCCCCTCCCCCCTACCCCACGTCCCGTCTTGGAAAGTTTTACCGATTTAACTATTTATTTGGATATTACCTCCAAATATCTCGGAAACGTGACACTTTAGGCCACCATATTGGTTAACATTTTTTGTTTGTATAAGTGTCCTCTACCAATATACATAAGTAACACCGTGCGCCGCAACATTGAAAAAAAAACTAAAATGGCGGCTGGCACGCTATGCCACAAAGGTTCTATCCTCTTTATAATTATAGGTACTAGTGCATAACAGTTTAAGTGAAATATCAAAACGTGTTAAATAAATACGCATGTTGCGTTCATGTTGCATAACACTTTCCAGAGTCACAAGTATAGGATTTCAAAATGTTTATTTACTCACATATGAAAAGTGATTCCAGCATTCTTCATATCTGTATGGCTTCTACACCACTTAACAACACATGACGGCATATTTGCACAATGTAAACAACGCAAAACACAATAATAATCACAGTTCTAAGTCCCTCGCGACACGAACGCATCGACTCAATGATACCGGCGAACTGTCAGCGCGATGAGTCTCTCTTTTTTGGCAACGCCCACCGCGGTTCGGTTTGCGTGGAATGATTTTTGAGCTCGAGTTACATTTCTTTAGTTTTATATTTCAATGGTCGCGACCATATTTATTGTTATCTATTTACCTATTTGATAAATCGCAATTGCCCATTGCACGACCTTTTTGTAGGTAAGCAAGGATATTGCTTCAACACGCATCCTTCTGTTAACGAGCTTTTAATCTTGATGAAATCTTGCTTTTAGAAACTGTTGTTTTTTTAGTGCATCATTTTATCATCCTTTATTTTGTCATTTTCGTACAGAAATACTGTTTAAAATATTTACTATACAGATATATAAATTGTGATCTACTTACAATGATTCTTTCAATTGTCGTTCATAATAAATCATCGTTTTTCCGACATGCCGGCACTTAATAGTTTCCAGCGTATCTCGTTATTGTATTATAATTTAATAAATGATGTCCGTTGGAAACTATCGGCGGCCACGCGAGGGATGGCCGAGTGAAATTCCCGCGCGCCGTTGCGTGCGCACTTTCCATCTCGTGGACTTTTCGCCGTTTTTTGTATCACAGTTACACGCGGAACGCGATCACTGTGAGGATTTAGGATATATTGATGCTTGTTATGTTTATATTGTCCTGAGCTTCTAATTTTTCCAAATAATGGTCTAATAGCAAGTGGGGATTGTAAAATTGAAATTGAAATGCAAGTAGAAATAACCTAATCTGCTCTACATTTCGCATCAAAGATGGATCCTAGGATTTTATTGAGAAAGTATAAAGTAAGCCAAATGTCAAATCAAATAAATTGAAATATTTGATATCATTTATAGACAAACAATTTCAGTCTTATTTTCTTTCATGGCAGCACATTACATTTTGAACCTTCGCATAGTAATTATAGGGCAATAAATTGTATGTCAAATTGTTAGTAATTGCTTATTAAAATATGCAGTATCATGAATATTCGTTCAATATTAAATAATTATGTGCAAATGTTTGTTTTGATGACATGTTGGTTCTGCATGAAGAGATGGGAATTCTTGCGCTTTCCTTCTTTATGCATACGTCATGTTAAGTGAGTGAGAGGGTTTAAATGAGTAAGAATTCTTTTGCTGTTTTATACAGGTACTAATTCAGTAGTAGTAATTTTTTTATTTTTTGAATTGACAAGAAGATGCCGGCCCAAGATTTAACCTTAGCACCCTTACGCGGACAAATCGACGAGCAAGCTCATCCTGGGGTAGTAGTAATAGTAGTAGATAACCAAAAATACATTTTGAGTGGTATTTTTAAAGTTATCAGTCAATAAGTCTCCTATGCATAATCGGGTATCAAAGATTCTAATTAGTACCTCCAGTTTTTTACTATCTATGTTATCTAAAATGCCCACTTGTTAGCGGATTCGACATATCCACCTTAGGTAACCAAAAAAACTTGAAAATAACAAACCCGACACATGCGGGCACATCCACCTTAATGTAAGAAACGAGCTCTTTGACGCAACAAGGTGGTAGCCATTGAATTATGTGGTAGCATTGCTAAACTACATAGATCAATCTACGGATGCAAGACGCCGCCGACGCCTCCAATGTGTATCGTCGATCGGGCCTACAGTTCCCATGATCGCCACAATTACGCTAGTGTTCTGTGCTAGCGTCGTGTGGTAACTTTTCGCAACCAGCCTCAGTATTGTTCCACGTTGTTCCAACGACTCGAACTATCGCGTTACCATCTAAACTAATTGCTGACGTATTAGGTGTATTTACGAGATTTTAACTTTATGTAAAAAATACACGGTCCGGAGGGAAAATTGTTTTGTAATTCGTGTTTTGTTCGTAGCATTACTGGAATATTTACTCTTTGTTACATGCATAAAGAATAGAACCAAAATGTAAACATTGTCTGATGGAAACTTGTATGTGAAAATTTGCATTATTGCATTATTATAACCGTTCGTTAGTTCAAAAGAACTGTCAGTAAATTTTAATCGCTTGGCTCGCGGTTATAAATATAACAATGACATCAATTGTTATAAAAGGACGCGCGTCCCTCGCGAGAACCAACGGGTTAAGTGGAAACAAACGGAGTGGCATTATTTTAGAATATAGCAGATAGATATAAGTTTCCTTTTAAATATATCTTGAGGAAATTATAACGTGGTTGTAGGCTACTGACTATCTACCGATGTGTTCCGGCAGTTCCACTCGTCTTTATGTGCTCACCAACTATGGCCACCTCATCACTGACCATGGTGAGATTGTGGTCAAACGTAGGCCTATTAACACTTAACCCTTAAATGCATATTGTTGCCAAAAGTCCACAAACTATTTTTTTTCTTTTAAAAAGTGACACATGTGACAAGTATTTCTGAATGTACTTTTATGTCATAGGTAACATCATTATGAAACTAAAAAAACTGTAACTGTATCAAAGAAGGTCGTTTGAAAATAAAATTTGAACGCAATTTGACATAACGAACGGGATGGTGGAAAAAGTTGGCTGTGGGAAAATTTGTGACTTTCGAATTGAGATTTAGTGAGAATTAATTGCTGAAAAAAGTTTAAAAAATACCAAATATATTACAAGTAAGGTAAGCAACCACTTAAATAACGTTTTTTTTGGCAATTTATCCTTAATGTGTCTATTGTAGATTGTTTTTTTCATATGTTGCCAAATGTCTACACCATGCGTTTACGGTACTTTGCCTATTTGGGTATTTTTTTGGTACTATTGGAATTGCAGCTTGGAGGTCACGAAGCCGGGAGCTTATTTGGAAAAAAATAAATTTGTCATGGATAAGAAAGCCCATATAAATAAAGGGACCATAAAAAATATGAACCTTGGAGAGTTTAGGTCTGAGTTAGCAGAGACATAAAAAAACTGCTGAAAATAAAAGAGGTAGACCATCCAGTAGTAGTTTAAAACGAGAATTTTATGCAAAAAAGCGCCGAGGACCTATGAAGCCTGTTCCACCGAAAGATGTTGACCACAACGAGAGAAGGTGTGATACATAAAACAGGTGCAAATTACCGTGATGTAAGGGGTTTTCACGCACAGAATGTATCAAGTGTCTGGTAGCTCTTTGCCATACCAAAGATAGAAATTGTTTTGCTGCGTTTCATACATAAATAACCCTATGGTTTATTAGTTATTAGAATTTGATCTCACGCACCGTACTGTTATTTGTTTTTCCCTAGACGCATAATGTAGCCAAATGTCTACATACTGTTTATTTTTAGAAATATACATTTTATTCAAACCAATTTTTTTAAAATTATTTTTCCCTTTATCTTTGACTCAAAAACTATACTGTAATATTTATTTCGTAACTAAATAAAAAATCATGCATTTAAGGGTTAATAGTGGACACGTAGACATTTATTCTGTTATTTGTCCCATAGCATCTCTCCCCGGTACTGAAGCGGCGCATCAGCTAGTAGTATGCGTTCGCAATAAGTGTACAGCGGAAGAGGCTCTGAACGTCCTGCGCGAGCTCCCCAACCCGCTGCGCGAGGGCGAGCCGGCGCCGGCCGCGCACGCCGCGCCGCACAACCCGCTCAAGATTGACGTGTTCGTCCAGACCCTACTCAATTTGGGTAGCAAGAGTATCTCGCACGCGTTCGCTGCTATATCAAAGTTTCATTATGTTTTTAAGGTTAGTGTGTTTAGATTCTGTGTTGCCGTTCTTATCTATTCTATCTATCTATATATCATACCTATAAACGAGCAATTCTTGTATATATAGGTATATAATCTGAATCTCGGAAACGGCTCCAACGAGTTTTGGGGACGATAAATCGATCTAGCTAGGTTTCATTTTTAGAAAACGTCGTTTTATCCGTGTTTCCAGGAAATGAAAAACTGCTACAATATCATTAGAATACGAAGGTAAATTTCGCCACCATCTAAAAGCTTATAATAGCTCAGGTAACCAGAAGACCCCGGTTCGAGTCCACATGATTACTTTTTCCTTTTTTTTTAAGTTCCATCTTTTGTGAGATTTACCAAAAATTAAAAAACGAGCAAAACTCGGTCACCCAGGTCACCATGTATTAATAAGCACTTTTTAAGCATATTGCACACGGAACACGAAAGAGTGACATTTGGTATAGCATAGAACCGCGGGCCGAAAAGCTTGTCTAGTAGTAATTGTAATAAGCTAGAATTGATCATGAAGAGGGGAAAAGGCAGGCCAAGGAGACTAAATTGGGACTAACTTTGAATAATAATAATAATATTGTTTATTCAGACAACGAGGCCCACTTGTTAGTATTACACTTTGAATAATTTCTTAAAAACTATGTTAGTAACAAATAAAATAAAATAAAATGACAAATTAAAATTTCTTCCTATTTACAATTTGGACGCACTATCATTTCAATGGCATGTTTTAACAAAGGCGTGTCAAAATTACTCGATAAAGTCTTCAGGATACTATTGGGACTAGACCGCATCCTAGATAATATGGAAGCGCTTTTTTTACGGATGATCGCGTAAAAGTCATCGGTTCTAGCCTGAGCGAACATAGTTGAGGCACTACAATATCTTGGTAGTCCCAACAGAATCCTGAAGCCATTATTATATTGAACTCTCAGGGCACTGAGCGCCTTCTGCGTATAGCTGGTCCACAGGCCACTCGTGTAGAAGGTTTGACAGTATGCTTTAAACAATGTAACCTTAGCATCCTCACTACAGCGAGTAAACCTATGAGCCAACATATTGCATCTAGCAGCCAATGCCCTGCGTTCTCGTTCAATATCTACCTGGTCTTTAAGGTCCTCGGTAACATAATGTCCCAGGTATTTAAATTGAGTTACTCTCTTGAGTGGTACTCCACATAACAAAAGAGAAGGATTGTAGTCAATCTTCCTTCCGGGGGCCTTAAAGATCAGATATTCACTTTTTTGTACATTGTACATAAGCCCATGAGTAGCAGCGTATCCCTCACAGGTACGTAGTAAGTCCCTGATTGAGCCAGCTGTTGGACCCAGCAGCACCATGTCGTCAGCGTAACTAAAGTTATTGACTACTAGGCCATCAATACTACAACCAACAGGTTTGCTGCTGAGTTCAACAATCAACTCATTTATGTACAGGTTGAAAAGCTTAGGAGATGTCAACCCCCCCTGTCTAACCCCGCATTCCAACCTATACGCTTCAGAGAGAACACTACCCCACTTAACACAATTGAGCTGATTCCCGTACCAATATTGGAATATACGTAACATTTCCAGTGGCACGCCCGCCTCTCTTAACTTTCGCCAAAGGACATTATACGCTACAAGGTCAAAAGCCTTGGAGAGGTCAAGGAAGCAAGCGTACACCGGAGTATGTCTGTCCTTATAGTAGTGGGCAGTTTGTTTTAAGCAAGCTATTGCACTTTCTGTAGATAGCCCTGGCCGAAAACCGAACTGCGCATCGTGAAAACTCAAGTATTTATCTAGCTGCTTATCAAACAAACTGTCCAGCACTTTAGCAATAACCGTTGCCAGAGAAATAGGCCTATAATTCGCGCGATCAGAAATATCACCCGTTTTATTTTTTACAATTGGCACCACTATAGTTCTTATCATGTTGGTCGGTAAATAAGAGTGGCTTATGCACAAAGAATAGAATGTTGCCAATATTCTAGGAAGATGGATTCCAGCATATTTAAGATGCTCGATACTAAGGCTGTCATGTCCCGGTGATTTACCCCTCGTCATTCTACGTATTACCTCATTCACTTCTTTAGCAGAAAATCGGAGCACCCCACCATCAATGACCTCCTCAGCACCGACCATCTCAGCTTGTGAGTCTAGTGGAGAAGACGCTCTAAACTGCTCTTTAAATATATTGGCAATATCACCCGGTGTGTTACAACCCGCGACGCTCACAGGCAAGCCCGGCCCAATATTCAGTTTATTGGTTGATTTCCAAAACTGGCTAAATTTTTTTGCCGACCTATGAGAAGCGATGATGTCCATTTTAATTTGATCTTGATGTTTTTGACACCATTTTAGCTTACTTCGAAACGCTTTTTGGCTTTCTCTCATCTCCATCCAAATTTTTCCAGTCTGGGGTTTATTGTGAAACAACCAATTCTGATACTTAAGTCGGGCCTCCCCGTGCGCTCCGCGGACGTGTTTATTCCAACCTATTACGCGACCATTCTTTCGCGAATGTCCAGTATCATTCTCATCACTAGCATCGATTGCCGCCTCAGACAGTACACTTACAATATTTTCATAAATGCTCTCGAGTTCCAGTCTGTGTGTGGGATCACTACATATTTTATCCGCACACGATACAAACAAATCCGGAAATAGAATATTTCTTAGTTTTGCATTACATAGGCCATTATATCTATCAATCTGAGAATTTGATTGTTGCCCCCAACTCACTTTATTACGTACACTATCCTGAACAGAGAGTTTAGGTATAATAGTATCTAAGTTGCACTCAATAATAAGAGGCACATGATCCGACCAATAGACATCATGACCCACGCTCACACCCGTGATTGAATGCCATGCCGCTCGCGTAACTAAGCAGTGATCCAACCATCGCATACTACCATTTATGTCACTCACATATGTAACAGTACCCGAATCGGGGCCTAAAACTTCCGTATCGGCACACAACCAGGAGTGATCTTTACAAAAATTAATCATTTCATTCCAAAACGGTCGACCAGGATGTGCATTAAAATCGCCTAGCATATAAATAGCCTCAACATTATTATTTTCAACTATAGCACTTATTTCACTCATGCAACTTATAAACTCAGTAAGGTTTTCACTAGAGTCCGTAGGCATATATACATTTACAATAATAATACAGCGATCACCTAATGACGCTTTTATAGCCGCTATACGCACACTATTGCATTTTATGACTGATACTGAGTGAAAAAGTCCCTTTCGCCACAATATCGCTAAACCCCCGAAAGGGCGCCCCATTAGAATACCCTCTGAAGTATCAATAGAAGACTTACCCGTATACTCGAAATCTGGATGAATGGTTCCGAGCCAAGGCAGATCCTCTGGCATCAACCAGGTCTCCTGGAGCGCCACTACATCCACATTTTAACATAAATTCTTCACACATTCCAGCGACCGCTTTATGTTCTTAACATTAAAAGTTACAAATTTAGCCTTATATTTATTTGATATTCTGTCGTTATCCATTAACTATGATTTTGTTTACACGATAATAAGTGATATTTTCCGATTTCGGGACCCCATCAATAGATAATCTTCTCGTTTTCAGATCCTAGCAGAATCTGAAGAAGCTCAGATATGCATACTGCGCAACGTGTGGGAACTGTGGCAGCGGCACACGCAGATGGTGTGCGTGTTGGTGGACAAGATGCTCAAGACACAGATAGTGGAGTGTAGTGCCGTCGCAACGTGGCTCTTCTCTAAGGAAATGGCCTCGTTCTTCACGCAAGCCTCGCTCTGGGAGATACTGCATCTCACCATTGACAAGATGAATAAACACGTTTCTAAGCTTAGTGAGTTTTTGGTTTGTTTTAGACTATTTCATGGATGGCGATAAAAATTAAATAAAAATCGCCGAATGAAAGTTTTTTTTTCGAAAATCTTCAGCGACTCATTTTTACTTATAATCGTACGAAAATGTGAAGCTTGTTGGGAGATATGAAAGAGAGAAGTCAATATAAAAAAGGGGAAAAGATTTTTCTTAATAAAACTCATCCGCATCAAAAGCCATTAAATGTTTTTTTTTACGAGGAAAGGATATGGTCGCTGGAGTAAACCAAAATGTACTTCTAAGGCACCAATCGGTAACTAGATTTATTAATAATAAATGTCCTCAGGTGGAGAGCTGCAGGAAGCCAGAGAGGCGCTGGCAAGGGCAGACTCCAGCAGTTCAGATTCTGAAGACGAAAGCGGCAGCAAGAAGAAGAAGGATCAAGATAAGCCTACTGAAGAGGTACGTTTAGCTTAATAAATTAATTTCACCTGATCGATATTGGCTTATACATGGTGAATTTTGATAAATATAAAGTGTAATTGAGTTAATGGAGAATTTTATACCACCCTGAGATTTAAAAGTATTTATAAGTTGCTTTTATAGCGCTCAAGAGTGTAGGGAGATATTTTGTAAAGCCTTAGGTTCTTTAATGGTTTACGGCTATTGTATTACTAATCTATAATAGAGTTGTGTTGCTCTAGAGAAGCGCCTTGAGCGCTGTATGTGAGAATTATATGGCTTCTGTGCGGTACAACGAATCATACGAAACATTTTATACATCCGTGGGGATTACAGAATAGTTTTATAGCACCTTAGTTTACACCACAGTAAACCTAATATATTACTAATTTAAAGCGTTGGCATTTAATTTAACGATACAAGAGCGCCGAAATAAAGTGAATGTGGTATAATGGCACTACAAGAGCTTCTTCGAAATCTCATGGCGCTAACCATCGCTTTTATACCACGTCTGTAGACCCATTATAACTTACCTTTACGACCACTTTAGACCAATTGTAGAGCTATAAGCTAGATAATATGGGCTTATTTGGCGCTACAAGAGCTCTGTAGCCGCTTATAGAACCACTATATTTCTTACTAACGGACGAGGCCGTTAAAAATCCTTTATCCGGCTACTGCGCAGCTTGTTTAGGGCTTGTGTGCTAGTTGGGATCGCATCCTTTTTATTGAGCAGGAGAGTTTTTGAACATTTCTGACTAAATATTACCAACTAAAGTAAGGTGTGTTCTTTTGTTTGTACCAACAGGCGGTAGAGCGTATGGAGGAGCGCTTAGAAGCAGCTCACATGGATCAGAAGCGTCTGTTCCTGATCGTGTTCCAGCGCTTCATCATGATCCTGTCGGAGCACCTGGTGCGGTGCGACACGGACGCGCGCGACCCGGACACGCACTGGTACCGCACCACTGTCGGACGACTGCGGCAGGTGTTCCTTGTGGTATGTACAGTACATCACATGATCCTGTCGGACCACCTGGTGCGGTGCGACACGGACGCGCGCGACCCGGACACGCACTGGTACCGCACCACTGTCGGACGACTGCGGCAGGTGTTCCTTGTGGTATGTACAGTACATCACATGATCCTGTCGGACCACCTGGTGCGGTGCGACACGGACGCGCGCGACCCGGACACGCACTGGTACCGCACCACTGTCGGACGACTGCGGCAGGTGTTCCTTGTGGTATGTACAGTACATCACATGATCCTGTCGGACCACCTGGTGCGGTGCGACACGGACGCGCGCGACCCGGACACGCACTGGTACCGCACCACTGTCGGACGACTGCGGCAGGTGTTCCTTGTGGTATGTACAGTACATCACATGATCCTGTCGGAGCACCTGGTGCGGTGCGACACGGACGCGCGCGACCCGGACACGCACTGGTACCGCACCACTGTCGGACGACTGCGGCAGGTGTTCCTTGTGGTATGTACAGTACATCACATGATCCTGTCGGACCACCTGGTGCGGTGCGACACGGACGCGCGCGACCCGGACACGCACTGGTACCGCACCACTGTCGGACGACTGCGGCAGGTGTTCCTTGTGGTATGTACAGTACATCACATGATCCTGTCGGAGCACCTGGTGCGGTGCGACACGGACGCGCGCGACCCGGACACGCACTGGTACCGCACCACTGTCGGACGACTGCGGCAGGTGTTCCTTGTGGTATGTACAGTACATCACATGATCCTGTCGGACCACCTGGTGCGGTGCGACACGGACGCGCGCGACCCGGACACGCACTGGTACCGCACCACTGTCGGACGACTGCGGCAGGTGTTCCTTGTGGTATGTACAGTACATCACATGATCCTGTCGGACCACCTGGTGCGGTGCGACACGGACGCGCGGGAACGTGGTATGTTTAGGATTCGATCTAAATCACGACCTTCGTGGATCTTCAGTAATGATAGGTGTCCCACAAGGCTCTATCCTTGGACATTTACTTTTTCTCATTTACGTCAACGACTTGACATAGTATTGATGATGACACTTCTTCAGAAAGTGAATAAATAATGAAAGTGTTTCTTCAGACGAAAAACGATCTTGTGCAGTCTGATCCTTCGACTCAGATACAAAACTTAGTCATTACATCCTACAACACAAACGTTTAGCACTGTCCATTATGCGTGAACAAAACTGAAACAATTTACTTTTATTGAACACAAATAAATGAGTATTCGACAGTTCGAATTTAAAGTGAAAGCCAATTATTCATTCGAATCTTGTGAAAGTCGAAGCTACTGAATTTACCAACTGTTGATAAGTCGGCCACAACAAACTTTTTGTTTGAATTGATTTGATCCACATCGTATGATGATCATTAAAATGTTCTTATATTTATTCCAGCATCACGAGCAAGTTCAAAAGTACAGCAGTACCCTGGAAACTCTTCTGTTTACTCAAGATTTGGACCCACATATCCTCGATGTGTTCCATCAATTCATAGCCCTGACCGCCTAACGCATGCCTGTCCTCTTTGGGACCAAGGACTTGACTATTGATGACTGCGGAGTTGGAAGTTAACTGTTTTATATGGATACAATGAAACATAGCATAAATATATCGCGAATTATGAACTATCTTTCTAATTCAGAATGCTAGTTTTTCCATTATATAATCGTACGACAAACAAGCTTCTATCTGATAATGTTCTTCTATAATAACTCGTAAGCTAGAATGATAAGTCTTTATGAAGTTTGTTCGCGTAACTGAATTTATTGTGAGGGGTGATTAAAATTATTTATTTTTCAATACAAGACCTATAATGTGAACTGATAATCGTTAACCGAGACATTGTTGTAAATAAATAATTAAGATCAGTTTGAATAATGTTTTTTATTTCATCGCTATCATTCAAAGATAATGGCCCTGATTCTGTTGTTCACAACTAAACTAATTTTAATGTCACTATGTCTCTTTCTAACAATGAACATAAGAAAAGGATGTAAGAAATTTAGTCCTGTCAAATTAGTCCAATGCTTGTTTTCAATATAATTTTAGTCGCCATCTATCACGGTTACGCCTAAATACACGCAAAATAAGACGGCAAAGATTAATTTGACAACTTAAAATATGTTCTATCCTTTTTCAATCATGTTCGTAAGAAAGAGATGAGATGTGACTAAAATTAGTTTAGTGCGATTTACAACAGAATCGGCACCTCTATGAAACAACCCAATTTTTTTATTCAGTCTTTATTCCAATAACAACAAAGGTGTAAATGCCTTGTAAATAGATTTCCTTTCATACACCAAGTTTCACTTCAAGTAATTTAATAGTTCTTCTACATCTTTCTTAGAGCCGAGATAGCAAGGCGCTCGTTCGTGTATAGCTTTGGGTACAATGTCTAGTATTGGTATCTTGCCGTTTGAAGCCAAGCCGCCAGCTTCGGTCACGATAAACGCCATTGGGTTGCATTCGTAGAGCAGACGTAACTGAAAAAAAAGAAGATAACAGTTTTTTTTAGGTATGGTACAGTCGAGATTTCTTTTTGTTGGTTAGTATTGTAGGTATTTGTGTATACAGCTGGCGTCCAAAGTAGATGATCATTTAGTTAGTACCATTTTTCATATTAATCTATTGACAATTTGACATAGCCTTGACAGTTTGTGAATTGCGTAATAAGACACTGACTTGACGCTGGCTGTACTCTGTACAGTAGTACCCAACTGATATGGCGCGTCGTGAATCTTCGTTCGCACAGAAAAGAAAGTATGGCCCCGAAGATTAACGAAAGAATGCTTAAAACTTACAATCAACCTTAGATCACTACTATAAGGTTCATAATACAGTGCAGCTGTTAGTTCCGTCTCACTCGCAAGTGACGCCCGCTAACATGGCGGCAGCTGCCGACCAATAGCAATTCCCGCGCTTTGAAAATGTATCTTCTGTGCAGGTACAACGGTAAGCCATATCAGTTGGGTACTAATGTAGTTTGGTATAATCGTAAATTGAATTGAAGGTTCATAACACCAGATAATGCAATATAAACAATAATTTCTTAACATAGGGATAAGTACATTAAATTTTCTAATGTTAAAACCAGTTTTAATATTGGTTTTTGAATCTTAAATAGGTATAATTATACTCACTTTTCCATTAGGTGCCGATGTAGTGGCGGGGTACATGAAAATGCCGCCATATTTGATAGTTCTATGGACATCGGCGACCATAGAGCCGACGTAACGCGCGCCGTACGCCTTGCCTGACTTTGGGTGTTTTTTCTCGTCTATGTATTTCTTTAGGCCGTCAGACCATTCTGCTGCGTACCCTGTGATAAAAGTTATGATAATTATAATCAATTCTCTATATATCTAAACCTACTTAATTCGATACGGATTTTTCTTGATTTGATAGAGTCCTTATAGTTACTAATTATTTTCTCTGCTGCTGTTGGTATAACACATTCATATTGTGAAGGTTGTTAAAAAAAATCATTTTTTATACGAGCTTTTTTTGAGTGTACTGTACTTTTTGTTGACTGTACTTGCATTGTCATCAATTATACTAATGTATACCAAATATCAAATCAATCCAACCACTGGAAGTGGGTGAAATTCGACCTGAAAGATTCCACCCGAACAAACATACATACATACATTGCAAGTTAAATAAAAGCTTGTAAAAATGGCCACATGTACTACTGGAGGAAAGCTGGCTCTTATTTTAGTACAGTGGCGGATTCAGGATTTAGGTTTGGGCAACCTCCCTTACCCCCCACCCCCTAGATCCCCTGGTGTTTTAGTACTTAGTTTAGGTATCAGAAGTTCAACATTAACTATGACCGACTATTGTTAAATCCTCTGGGTAAATTGAACATAAACATTTAGTTTATTATTGTTAACTAAAGTACTTAAAAGTTATTCAGCAAGATAAATCTAACTTGGACATACAAAGTTTATTCATGATAATTAGAATTTGTTATCATTATTTATCTCCTAAATATGAAGTTCCGTTTTATTATAGGTATTAAAACGTGATATAATAATGAGTGCCAACATTATAATTATCCTTATCTATCATTGTTAATTAATGCAATACTATGGTTTATCTTATTGATAGTGCCTATAAAGCATTATGAAGGGGCTTTGATTGCTTGTATATACCTAGTATAAGACGTAATGTTGTCATTTTATACAGACTTTTCTCTGTTATTTATAAGTGTTATAACCAGGACTGGGCAATGTTTGAATTACTTGTAGGAATTGAAATACGTATTTGAAATTCAAATATGATGTATTTTGTATTTTAAATACATGCATGAAAGTATTTTGTATTTTAGTAGCAAAGTATGTATTTTCCCGGCCCTGGTTATTACCATAGATTAAGAAAAGGTTAGATAGTACATGTTCATTAAATACATCGAGCAATCCTGATAGAAAGAAAGAAAATACACATAAAAACAGTAAAAAGACTGCATATAATGTCACTGCATATAAATGTTTAGTGTGTCTTTGACTTAGCCAATGAGAGCGCATTGTTAAACTAACTTTATTGCGCTTGGGTTTGGGTTTGGTATATGTTCGATGCTTGCAGATAAAAAATCCAATATAACCTTACCTTCATTGATAGAGTAAATCTTGCCTTTTTCGGGTATCTGCATCTTAGGGTCGGTCAATATAAACTCGCCGAGTGAAGGGTCGTACATAAACCCGTTGACCCCCTTGCCCTTGCCAAGCGACAGTACCAACATGGTCGCGGAGCCGTATAGCGCGTATCCTGCGGCCACCAGCTGGTTGCCGGGCTGCAACGCGTCTGATTCCCCTGGCTCCCCTGTCGACTTTTTCCTACAATTAGGTATGTAAAGTAAGTTTGGAAGCGGTTGTTGATTCATCATCATCTTATCAGCCTAAGGATGTCCACTGTCAGGTCTTCGGTCCACCTGGTGGGTGGTCGTCCGCACGACGCTTTCCAGTACGTGGTCGGTTGATTAGCCGTTCTTTGCCGATGGATTAACCATCGGTAAAGTAAAGCTATCACCGGTGAGGCTAGATGGTTTTTTCAATTCAAGCGTTTTCCGTGCTTCAGAAGCCACGTAAAGCCGTTGGTCGCGGTTATCACTTAAGGGTCCTTCTAGACCTTGTCCTTTTCACAGACCGAATCGGCGAGGAGAGCAAATATTTATCGCTATTAAAATAGAGCCTTAGGTAATTGAAATAAGGTTTATTTTTAAATTTCACTTCTTTTTTTAGCACGTTAGGTCGGCTCTCTAGCATTCAAAGTAAAAATAAACCCTATTTCAATGATCCTAAAGTCTATTGCTAAAAATCTAAATGCGTATCAAATTATGCTCTTCTCTCCGAATCGGTCTGTGTGAACGGACCCTTAATTGTGATAGTCGTTAAGCTAGTTGGAGGCCTCTTAGGCGGCTTGAAAACTCCAACAGTAGGTTGACCACTAGCCTACCTCCACCAATCCGCAGTGGGCACGCGTGGTGGAGTATCGGCACATTCCCTTTCACCCTCATTAGTGTGCAGGAGGCCTGTGCTCTGCAGTGGGACATTATAGGCTGATGATGATGAAGTTTGAGTAAAGGCTGGAGATGTTATTGTACCAAAGTTATTTTGGAGATGGGTTGTATCAAAACGTGAGATATCTACATCGTTGAGTGAGCAGTGGATCCTTATGCTAGAAATCCACTTTGACTTCACTCATACTGTAATCAAATGGTAATGCCATACTTAGGTAATGTATGATTGTTGTTGAAGTTTGTGTGCATTCTGGGTCAATATTTTGTAACGAAAACATAAAAATGCTTCCATCACTTTCAGTCGTAAATCTAGTGATTGAAGTTCAGTAAGAATGTATTCTAATACTGAGTTGAGAGGGTGTATTTTACCTGAAAATAGCGAAGATAGATCCCACTGACACGAGACAGTCGATGTTTGAAGAACCGTCGAGAGGATCAAAGCATACTATATATTTTCCACGCCTTTCGGTCTCTACCTGAAAATGATAATCAATTTATGAGATATGATTTTATACCTACAAATGAATATCATACCTACATTTCTTGTAAGGACTAACTCATTTTACTATACACACCACACAGAGCGAACAAAATATGTAATTATCTTGAGTTCACTGCCTTTTCATGACCTTATATGAATACGATAAGTGCCACATTACTTTTCAAGTAAATAAATGATGAACTTATAAATAAAATATGACTTAATGCGTTCATAAGTAAAGTAATTAAGAACAGTTAATTAGACTAAGAAATTTTCGTAGATAAGGTTTTGTATTAGATGAAATAGGAGTTATAATGGATGGGATTTGCAATAATCTCAATGTTGTTAGTGATCAATAGGTAGTTCTGTTTATGTTTAGTATTGAGTCTGAGCTGAGGGTTTTCTTCTTGCAGCAAAACTGACGAGACGCTTTTGTGCAATTGTAATATTTGAAAACAATGATCGGACAACCATTGAGTCGGTTTTACCCCATTGAAATCATTCAGTACCCTGAGTGTAGACGAAATAAATAAAACGCTTACTTAGTATCAGAGATTTCTCGAGCAACCAAAGGAATTGCACAGCGCCTCTCTCGGAATAAACATGAAACTAATTCTCCCATACAATATTTTGGTAAACTCAGACGCAAATGTTTTATAACGTCAATTCTTTAAACTTAGGGGCATCGAAAAATAAATTCAAAGATTTGATGGCGTAACGAACGATGAATTAGCTCGGACTAGGAAAACATTTTCACTTGTTATTAGAACAAGCAAGTAAGTAGTAAAACCTGCCTCAATAACGGAAGAGTTCTCTTCAGAGACGAGGAGGCAGGTGGTGAAGGAGGACTTGAGCATGTTGATGAACAGGTCGTTGGACAGCACGTCCAGCTTCTTGACCTGTTCTCCTTGCACGTTCGTGTCGCCGGAGATTCCATGTCTGACGATGAAAATATGTAGTTAGCAACAATTTCATTTATGTGGCATATTCGTGACATATCTATAAGATGTGTAGGTATTTGTACATATTGGATACGACAATAAATGAAAAGGTCATTCATACAAAAGGTCTTGGCTACAATGTACCTATGAAAAGTTGTATTTTTTTGCGATTTATGAGTTGTCTCATAGTAAAAGTTGATCATATTTATGACTTTACGTTATTTCATTTATTTTTGTATCCACCCTGTAGCATGACGTCCTTTGTCTTTATATCGGAGATTTTATTCTTTTGCAAATCATACTAGATCGGGAAATCCTAATGTTAACGTACCATTGTACCTATATCTGTATATGTTCTTACGATGAGATTTCTTCATCGTAATTCTGGATACTTGGGTATCTTCTTAATTAGTCTTACCAGGCTGTAAGCCCTTAGCGCTCACCGAATAGTTAGTGTAATTCGGCCTCCATGTCCTACCCATTTAAAAAAAAAAACTTCTTTAAAGGCCAGCAGGTTCAGCTGTTCCGGAAGGTATT
Organism: Polyploca ridens; assembly: GCA_951394255.1. Lineage (NCBI taxonomy): Eukaryota > Metazoa > Arthropoda > Insecta > Lepidoptera > Drepanidae > Polyploca > Polyploca ridens. The sequence goes on along the minus strand of OX596259.1, from coordinate 4,695,031 downwards.
GTTATTTAATTAATTCCATGTTCTTTTATTTAAATTATGCGATTATAATTTATTTAAAATGCCGAGTCCCAGGATATTTTATTTCATTACCTATACCTTATAATTAACTTATATTTAGTTCCTTAACTCAAAGGCTACAATTAAAGAAAATTCTATCTACTAACAGTTTAGCGATGCCGGCTTTCCTCACAGCTGATTGGATAGCCTTGACTGCAGTTTGAATTGAATTCAGAAGTTGAGTCAGATCTCCAGTTGCCGTAGGGGCTGTTCTTTGCTGAGCCAGCACCCATCGCGTGAGTGTCATAGCGTTGACGTCGAACACTGGCCCTTGCTGCGTCATTTTGGTGAATGTTAACTAAAAGTCGGTTATAAAAACGCGGCGTTTCGGTTCGGCGGCCGCCGATATACTGATTTGAAAAGCAATGATAAATAACGTGTTCAGTGTGGTTCAGTGACGGCCAACTAGCGCCCGAAGGTCATTGAAACTATCATTTTCTTTTGGTTGTTTTTAAAACAGCTTCGATAAAAGTATTTGTAGAATTGTGATGTAATATTATGTTAATTTTCACGCAATGGGGGAAAAAAACAAGTTGGTTGATAAGATTTGTTTATTCTATTGTTATCAAATAATTATTGGGCGTGTATAGTGTATAGGACGCCGTTGTGTGATAAGAACATCGATTTATCGAATACTTATAGTTTGTTATTTATTATGCGGCTTTTCACAATGATATTAGGAAAATATCATTGGCATCAAACGTTCTTACGCTTACATGCTGCCCTATGTTGGGTACCTAAGTACCTAGTAGGTACGTTTCAGTCTCTGCTCTTATGTAGGTAATAAGGTAAAAACAAGAATGTAGAAGATCCTTACTTAATTTATTAGATACTAACTTACGTTTTTAAGTTCCATTTTGTGTAACATTTTCCGTACTTAGGTTAGGTACCTACGTGTTTTATTTTTTTACCCCAAAGTTGAGAAACGATTGCCTGAAGATAAGTAGGTGTACAGCCGTGTACACAAATAATTTAGCGTAATTAGCGAAATCCTAAGTCTATGGGTGTACTTGTGCCCATTTTCACCAAACAGCCTTAGCGTGGCTTCACACGTGCCGGTTGAATTCACCCGACATCGTGCCGATGCCGCCGGGTCCGTAGCTTTCATTTTAGACAGACGCTTGGACGTTGGACGCTCAGTGTAGTCAGTGCTTCGATGGATCGTACCTAAACTAATTATTGCTATGTTGCTGTTGTCGCAACGGATGCGTCGCCGCCTACTCTTTATAAATAGGTAAGCAAAGGAGATATTGGGTGCACCATGATTCAAAAAAGACTCCTTGAAGCTTTGCTTTTTATACATTGCGACCTACCGGCCCCAATTGTGAATCTTAACCATCAAGGAACCCACTCAAACACCCACATTTATCCAGCCCTTTAGGAGATGTTCAGTGACAAACACTGGTACAGACGAAATATTTAAGTAACCTATAGATACTAAAAATAATGAGGCGGGTCACTTCGTCGGCCTGACACGTGTGTACGTGCCAATACCATTCCATATCCTCCAAAGTGGTACCTACCCGATAACCGACCCCGGGCAATGTTGTGGGCGCATAGCCGGCAGCTAACCGGCTAGTAGCTGTGTCGGCTCGATGCACGCCGGTTACATTCGTCCGGCACCTCTGAAACGGTTATAACTTGTCCGTACAACACAACGCTCACTACCCGGTATCGGTCCGATTCTGGTTTAATACAACCGGCTCTTGTGAAGCGAGGCTAACGCTTAGGAGACATCAAATGCAAGCAACACAAAATGGCAGCTTTTCATACAAATTCTTTATTTCCAACTGCGCTAAAAAACTTGCAAAACCTATCACTATAATTCTTCGCACTTCCATTGAAACTGGCGTATACCCCTATATGGAAAAAACGTTAATAACTTCCATTCCCAAGAATAATAAAAGAAGCATGATTAGTGAGTACAGAACTATATCAACATTGTGTGTAAGTGGGGAAAGTACCTATTGAAAAAATAGTAACATCACAGATTTATTTGATTGTGACTGGAAAATATGATAAAACAACATAAGGTAGAAGTTGCAGCACACAGGTAGCAAAGACTATAGGAGTAATATACGGTTTAAATGAAGACATGAAACTAGGAATTCTCGGCCATTTACCTATACCCACAACCAGGCTCATAGCGTCGCGGTTAGTTATTTTCTTTCGAGACCTAGTGCCATATTACGAACTTTCGAAAGTAGTGTAAAAAGTTACTAGAAAAAGTAGCTTAATAAAAGCTATGTTTCAGAAAATTATAGCTGCCTATTAATAGCAAATAATATTAATTTAGCTACTTTATAGCTAGATCTAGCTATAAAGTAGCTAAATTGGCAACACTGAACCAAAGAGAATTTAAGTTTGGCAACCAAATCAATATTAGGACTTATTTCTGCCAGTGTCGAGTTATATTATAATTTCCCGCCAAAAAGTCGATCAATCAACTTCACTGAAAGGGCTTGCTGACCATAGACTACGCACGCGTTTCATTTGACGTAAAAAATAGTCAATGTGTTATTTAGCGTTAAAACGTTTTTTTTTCTCATAGAGAGTTTGTATTAATAAATGCAATGACATTTTCAACTAAACTCTGTTAAAAATAAAATTATTTATCATTATTATGACTAACAGAAATGTTTCAAATATAAAAAAAAACAATGTGGAGATAAATACCGTTCAAAGGAACATATGGAACGACTTTATGGGTGCGCTCCAAATCACAATCAGCTTAACCAACAGCCTAAAATATATAAATGTATATTTCTATTTTCTAGACATACTGCTAGTCCTGAAAAATATTGAATTATGTTATTTAATTTAACTGTAATAAAGTAATTTTTTGATATATATTATGTCGTTATACGCAGCTAGGGCCAATTTCGCCATTGACCTTTCAATAGGTTAGCTAGCCGGCTATATGTGGTGTAAAAGCCAGCTAGCTAGTCAGCTATTTTGGCTATTTGGCTAGAGCGGCGGCGGCTTAGCTAGTTGAATAACGTTCATCTGCGATCCGAGTTCGATCCTCGTCGCTGCAACAAGTCTAGTCTAGATGATAATATAATAAATTAATGGAATGACATTTTTTTTAATTTACTTTTTATTTTATTGTTGTTTCTTTTCTTTTGAAAAGAAACGACTTTCTCTCATAGGTCATACGTATTACTAATAAAAACATCGAAAATCAACAATAACGTCATTTTTATATATGGACATGAACTAAAAGCTTTACATAAAAGATGTACATAGACTCAGTCTTTAGTTGTAGGCAAGTAAACCATAGATGTCGCGCTGCTTCAGATGATTAAAACGATTTATTTAAACCTAATTATATTACAGACTAATTGAAATTAAATTTAAATTTAAAAAATTGTTTGAATTCGTTTCAATCGACATGCACTCGAATTTTACACTTTCGGGACTCGCAATACTACTCAGTTTCGCAGTAAGCGCACACATACGCAGCTACCGGCTACTCGGCTAGATTGGCTTTGGCTAGCCGGCCAGCTACCCGATAGTGGCGGCTAGTGACCTGTGGCGGCTAGGCGGCTACCTGCTGTGTGTGACGTAAACTTCTCGTAATAAGGAGGATTTCTTATGATACCTCTATGGTCAAAATACCTGTCAAATCGTGCACTTAAGGTTCAAATTGGTTCGAATTATCAACAGTTAGACCGGTAAGAAAACTCCTCATTCTTTCTAGCTAGCCAGTAGCCAGTAGCCAATTATCATGTTGACAGATAACAATACCGTGGCTATTTTGTGAATAGCCTTTTTGGCTATTTATTAGAATAGCTACCCACCTCTAGTCTAGCTACTGGCTACTGGCTAAAGCTAGCAGTTGGCAGCACTGCTTTGGTTGTCAATCCATCGATGTCAATCAAAGTTCGAACTGATTGTAAATAAATCAATTAAGAAGTGAAAGTGAAATAAATATTACTATAATAAATTACAATGGCACCGAAGTTAAAATTTGCGGAAGGTAACTACACTTTATCTACTCTTCATGATCCACATTTTCATAAACAGTTTCTGTTAATTATTATACTTTCTTTACAATTGTTTTCAGGCGAGAAAGTGTTATGTTTTCATGGACCACTAATTTACGAGGCAAAATGCCTGAAGAGCTCCGTAACGAAAGATAAACATGTGAGATATCTGATACATTACGCTGGATGGAACAAGAAGTGAGTACAAATGAAAACAAATAATACTTTGATAGATTATTGTAAGCATCTTCTAATATAACCTCTCCATATACGGTATCCTGTCCTTGTTTATACATATTCCATTTTTGAAACGATCATAATAATGAGTTGAAATGTATTCTTAACTTATGATCACCTCTTTTATATCAGAATATTGTAAGACCCTTTTCCAGCACTAAAGAAGTATTATTTGTAGCATAGCAATGTCAATCAGCTTAGAAATCAGTACATTGCATCTAAAGTCAATAAGCTGTTAAAAAGTGTAGTAGCATAACAAACAAACACAGTATAATAGATTCCATCTTTATATTAAATATATTTCAAAAAGTCAGTTTGTTTTCTTGATGGCTCAACTGCATAACAAATTGTTATGAATTTTGGCATGCATGTAGCTTGTGCCATGGAGAGAAATGTAGGATTTCATCGTGGTTATGCAGGTAGTGCTGCAGATGACTAGTAAAAAGTTGTAAAGTTGTAAATAACCTTTATTTTTTAATTTCTTTATCATAAAATTAAACCTACACATACACATATTCACGTACTCACACACAAACACATACAAACACACACACACACACACACAAATGTTAATTAATAACAAAATATTGTTGATAATAATATGAATTTGTTAATTTACCTATAATAATTATTTTTTTGTTAAATCAAATAGAATAAGGCAAGTGTTGGGAGGGTACTGTCTTCTGACACACAGCTCGCGCTAGTTTAGAAGACAGAGCTGCATTGTGATTATTATGTAATTTGATTGAGCAATAAATACATTTATTATTATTATTAAAATGACACCACCGTCTTTTTAGTATATTCATGCCTCTCCATCCAAAGGTTTTCTGGAAGAGATTGCTTCTTAGCGATAACACCGCCCATTGTACAGTAATTAATTTTAAGTACTATTGTTCTCTTTTTATTGTTATTGTTTTTTTGGTGTACAATAAAGATTATCTTTCTATCTACACCAATTGTTAATTTAAATAGTGTATTTAAAACTTCAGTTGGGATGAGTGGGTGCCGGAGAGCCGAGTATTGAAGTACAATGAAGCGAATGTGCAGCGACAGAAAGAGGTGCAGAGAGCTCACTCGGCACAGCCAGCCAAGACGAAAAAGAGTATGCTTTTAGTTACCATCTATTACTGTGCTTACTCTTGTTAATAATAAAACAATGTAAATAATCATTACATTACACAAAAAAGTATTCAGGCAGAATTTCTTTGTACTGTTTATTTGCAATTAGCTTAATTTTATTTGCTACTCAGTTATAATTCTTTATTTGTAGTATTTGATATCAAATTCAGCTTGTTTAGTAATTTTAAGCAAAAAGCTTTTAAATATTGATTTAAATTTTGTAGTTAGATAGAAAAATGAATTGTATTTGCTGTCTTTGAAGTTTGTATAAGCTTTTTTAAATCACAACGTAGATTACTCATATTTTTTATGGTGATTCAATATTAATCACCATTTATATCAAAACATTACGATTACATAATTTTACGTTACAGGAAGCTTTTATAATGTAGTTAAATAATATTCCTTATAAATAGTCAGCATTTGCTTTATGGTCATACCAGAGGCGTTCCTAGAGCAATGACACCAAAAGCCTGTTTCATTTTTTTTTTTCAAATAACTTCATTCATTCTTTTAACGGCTATAATTCACCGCACTGTTCATGAACGTAGTAATAGTGTTATCATACTTGTAATATAAAAATACCTTATTATTTAAACATGCATTCTGCCAGCTCCGGCTAAAGGGCGAAAGGGCGAGGCCTCCAGTTCGACACCCGTTAGAGAAGAATCTAGGGCTTCCACACCAGCAGGTACACATTGCTGTATTATTATTTTCTTTTTTTTTCTAATACAGCCTTTTTGTATGCATTTTTTTTATATTTTGTGCTTTTTGTACGGAGGACACTGTTTTTTTTAAAGTAACAGTTTTTTTTATACCACTAAGGTGGCAAACAAGCATACAGCCCGCCTGATGGTAAGCGGTTACCGTAGTCTATGGACGCTTGCAACACCAGGGGTATCACTCGCGCGTTGCCGACCCTGAAGAAACCTCTTCACACCCTTCTTGAAGAACCCCAGTGCTGCTGATTCTGTACTTCAGAAGCGTATTTCTAACTATATCTCTTTCTAATACATAACATAAGACAAGGATATAACAGTCCTGTCAAAATTGGTCTAGTTTATCTATCCACAAATGAAAGTGGCATAAAATAATTTTACTGCTTTAAATATTTGTTATCCTTTTTCAATAATGTTTGTAAGAAAGAGATGTTTGACTAAATTTAATGTGACAGTACTATCAGGGGTAATGTCTTTAAATTTATAGGCTATCCACATGGAGTTCTTATTAAGGTAGTCCATGAAACCCCAAAAAAGTACACATAACAATAGTTTTTATTATTCTTTTCTGTGTTTCATTTCAGGTAAGGAAGTGGAAAGCACTCCAACACCAGCGAAAGCTGCGAAGACTCAAAGTAAGGACACACCGGCTGATTCGGGCTCAGATCAACCTAAGTATGTATAGTTTTTTTTATAGTCTAATGGAGTATTAAAAAAAAGTTGTAGTACTACATTCTGAGGCTGTTAAAAAAAACAATTAACGTCGTCATAATTACGACATCATTTGGATTATGGTCGTAAAATTGAATCTATGAGTCGCCAACGTCCATACCACGTTGAAAACACCGGTTCTCGTCCGATCACCGAAGTTAAGCAACGTCGGGCGTGGTCAGTACTTGGATGGGTGACCGCCTGGGAACACCACGTGCCGTTGGCTTTTTGCATTTATTTGAAAGATAGACAAAAATAAAAATTTATCATACAGTCTGTAGAAACTATTTTTGATAAAAATTATGATGACGTCAATAATCATAATATGGATTATGGTGGAATAATTGAGTAGTGTAGTCGCCAACGTCCATACCACGTTGAAAACACCGGTTCTCGTCCGATCACCGAAGTTAAGCAACGTCGGGCGTGGTCAGTACTTGGATGGGTGACCGCCTGGGAACACCACGTGCCGTTGGCTTTTTGCATCTATTTGAAAGATAGACAAAAATAAAAATTCATCATTAATTTTGCACGCCGTTATGGCGAAACATGTAGAACTAAAAACTTATATTAAGATCTATGTATTCACCGTGTTTCAAGCAAATAAATTATCTTTATCTTTATCATACAGTCTGTAGAAACTATTTTTGATAAAAATTATGATGACGTCATAATCATAATATGGATTATGGTGGAATAATTGAGTAGTGTAGTCGCCAACGTCCATACCACGTTGAAAACACCGGTTCTCGTCCGATCACCGAAGTTAAGCAACGTCGGGCGTGGTCAGTACTTGGATGGGTGACCGCCTGGGAACACCACGTGCCGTTGGCTTTTTGCATCTATTTGAAAGATAGACAAAAATAAAAATTTATCATACAGTCTGTAGAAACTATTTTTGATAAAAATTATGATGACGTCATAATCATGATATGGATTATGGTGGCATAATTGAGTAGTGAAGTCGCCAACGTCCATACCACGTTGAAAACACCGGTTCTCGTCCGATCACCGAAGTTAAGCAACGTCGGGCGTGGTCAGTACTTGGATGGGTGACCGCCTGGGAACACCACGTGCCGTTGGCTTTTTGCATCTGTTTGAAAGATAGACAAAAATAAAAATTCTTCATCCAGTCTATAGAAAATATTTATTTTTAGTAAAAGTTATGATGACGTCATAATCATAATATGGATTATGGTGGCATAATTGAGTAGTGTAGTCGCCAACGTCCATACCACGTTGAAAACACCGGTTCTCGTCCGATCACCGAAGTTAAGCAACGTCGGGCGTGGTCAGTACTTGGATGGGTGACCGCCTGGGAACACCACGTGCCGTTGGCTTTTTGCAACTATTTATTTCAAAGATGACCAGTACATCTACCATGAGTTTTCTACACTAACGTAATCTACACACGCTAGCGACTACGGTAAAACATTTTGTATGAAAGGCTTCCAAAAGTATCCACTAGAGGCGGTGCTCGTCATAGAAAATATTCACCGTAGTCCCTAGCGTGTGTAGATTACGTTAGTGTAGAAAACTCATGGTAGGGGTACAGAAATATTTTAGTATCCAGTCTATAGAAAATATTGCTATTTAAACGTCATGACGTCATATTATGGATTTTGGTGGTATAATTGAGTTGTAAAGTTGCCAACGTCCATACCACGTTGAAAACACCGGTTCTCGTCCGATCACCGAAGTTAAGCAACGTCGGGCGTGGTCAGTACTTGGATGGGTGACCGCCTGGGAACACCACGTGCCGTTGGCTTTTTGCAACTTTTTGATCGATTGTGAAGAAATACTAATTCAGCGTGTTTTTAGAAACTAACTGATAATATACATGCTCGTCGCTGACCAAAACAAAGATCTGTATTATTCAAACGTCATAATGTTTTTTTTTTTGGTATAATCGAGTTGTCTTCTACTTTGTATGTACGTACGTAGTACAAATTTTATTGTTGTTGATTGTCATTCCAATATACTGCCTTAATAAATATTGAAAAAAAGTAAATTGATTAATTTTGTAATTTCTTTGCCATATGTTCAATTTAATTTTATTTGTAGTATACACCATTTGCATTGTAAATTATGCTATCATCATTTCAATTTCAGAAAAAAACGCGGCCGTCTGGATCTATCTATCGAGTCCGAGGAGCAGTACCTAGCTAAAGTGGAAGTGAAGATCAAGATCCCTGAAGAACTGAAGGTGTGGCTTGTTGACGACTGGGACGTAATCACGAGGCAGCAGAAACTGGCCCTACTCCCCGCCAAACTAACTGTAGGACAAATAGTCGACAACTATCTAGCATTTAAGAAATCCAGCAAATCTCACAATCAAGCAAAGGAATCGGTGCTAGTCGACATAACTGAAGGCATAAAAGAGTATTTCAATGCGACATTAGGATCGCAACTTCTATACAAGTTCGAGAGGCCTCAATACAGTGAGATTTTGCAAGAGTACCCCGATACGCCAATGGGGCAAATTTATGGCTCGATTCATTTGTTGCGATTGTTTGCCAAAATGGGACCGATGTTGGCTTATACGGCCCTCGATGAGAAGTCTCTACAGCATGTGTTGACTCATATACAAGACTTCCTCAAGTACATGGTAACGAACCGATCGACGCTGTTCAATCTTCAAGACTATGGGAATGCGACGCCCGAGTATCATAGGAAAGTTCAGTAGTATGTAAGACTATTGATTGATCAATTTGTTTTTATTTAGTAATAAAGTATTGATAATGAAATTGGTGTTTCATAATTTTTGTCGTGCGGTTGGTAACAAAGATATATTTACGGTTTCGTATTTAGATACACAAATATTAAAAAATACATAGGCACCTACTTAGGTTATTGGTTTGTCCTCGACTCATCGACTGTAATACCTTATAAAATTCAAGTTATATTCAAAATTCTATAGATCAACGAGCTTGTTTAATTAATAATTTAATTTGCATCTATTTATCAAAGATAATAAGAAATATTTGATTATCCAGTCTATAGAAACTGTTTTTATTTAAACGTCATGACGTCATAACATGGATTTTAGTGGCATAATTGAGTTATACATTCGCCAACGTCCATACCACGTTGAAAACACCGGTTCTCGTCCGATCACCGAAGTTAAGCAACGTCGGGCGTGGTCAGTACTTGGATGGGTGACCGCCTGGGAACACCACGTGCCGTTGGCTTTTTGCATCTATTTGAAAGATAGACAAAAATAAAAATTCTTCATCCAGTCTGTAGAAAATATTTATTTTTAGTTATGATGACGTCATAATCATAATATGGATTATGGTGGAATAATTGAGTTATGAAGTCGCCAACGTCCATACCACGTTGAAAACACCGGTTCTCGTCCGATCACCGAAGTTAAGCAACGTCGGGCGTGGTCAGTACTTGGATGGGTGACCGCCTGGGAACACCACGTGCCGTTGGCTTTTTGCATCTATTTGAAAGATAGACAAAAATAAAAATTCTTCATCCAGTCTGTAGAAAATATTTATTTTTAGTTATGATGACGTCATAATCATAATATGGATTATGGTGGAATAATTGAGTTATGAAGTCGCCAACGTCCATACCACGTTGAAAACACCGGTTCTCGTCCGATCACCGAAGTTAAGCAACGTCGGGCGTGGTCAGTACTTGGATGGGTGACCGCCTGGGAACACCACGTGCCGTTGGCTTTTTGCATCTATTTATTTCAAAGATTATAAGAAATATTTGAGTACCCAGTTTATAGAAACTATTTTTATTTAAGTGTCATGACGTCATAACATGGATTTTGGTGGCATAATTGAGTTATACAGTCGCCAACGTCCATACCACGTTGAAAACACCGGTTCTCGTCCGATCACCGAAGTTAAGCAACGTCTTGCAACTTTTTTCAAGATTGGCTGGAATTATTTTACTAGGCAGGCTGTAGAAAAAAATAAACTTTATTTTTATGCAAGCTGATTGACGTCACAATATGGCTTTAGATGCTATAATTGAGTTGTGAGATCGCCAACGTCCATACCACGTTGAAAACACCGGTTCTCGTCCGATCACCGAAGTTAAGCAACGTCGGGCGTGGTCAGTACTTGGATGGGTGACCGCCTGGGAACACCACGTGCCGTTGGCTTTTTGCAACTTTTTTCAAGATCGGCGGGAAATATTTTACTAGGCAGGCTGTAGAAAAAAATTAACTTTATTTTTATGCAAGCTGATTGACGTCACAATATGGCTTTAGGTGGTATAATTGAGTTGTGAGGTCGCCAACGTCCATACCACGTTGAAAACACCGGTTCTCGTCCGATCACCGAAGTTAAGCAACGTCGGGCGTGGTCAGTACTTGGATGGGTGACCGCCTGGGAACACCACGTGCCGTTGGCTTTTTGCAACTTTTTTCAAGATTGGCGGGAAATATTTTACTAGGCAGGCTGTAGAAAAAAAATAACTTTATTTTTATGCAAGCTGATTGACGTCACAATATGGCTTTAGGTGGTATAATTGAGTTGTGAGGTCGCCAACGTCCATACCACGTTGAAAACACCGGTTCTCGTCCGATCACCGAAGTTAAGCAACGTCGGGCGTGGTCAGTACTTGGATGGGTGACCGCCTGGGAACACCACGTGCCGTTGGCTTTTTGCAACTTTTTTCAAGATTGGCTGGAAATATTTTACTAGGCAGGCTGTAGAAAAAAAGAAACTATATTTTTATGCAAGCTGATTGACGTCACAATATGGCTTTAGGTGGTATAATTGAGTTGTGAGGTCGCCAACGTCCATACCACGTTGAAAACACCGGTTCTCGTCCGATCACCGAAGTTAAGCAACGTCGGGCGTGGTCAGTACTTGGATGGGTGACCGCCTGGGAACACCACGTGCCGTTGGCTTTTTGCAACTTTTTTCAAGATCGGCGGGAAATATTTTACTAGGCAGGCTGTAGAAAAAAATTAACTTTATTTTTATGCAAGCTGATTGACGTCACAATATGGCTTTAGGTGGTATAGTTGAGTTGTGAGGTCGCCAACGTCCATACCACGTTGAAAACACCGGTTCTCGTCCGATCACCGAAGTTAAGCAACGTCGGGCGTGGTCAGTACTTGGATGGGTGACCGCCTGGGAACACCACGTGCCGTTGGCTTTTTGCATCATTTGAAAGATAGACAAAAATAAAAATTCTTCATCCAGTCTGTAGAAAATATTTATTTTTAGTTATGATGACGTCATAATCATAATATTGATTATGGTGGAATAATTGAGTTATGAAGTCGCCAACGTCCATACCACGTTGAAAACACCGGTTCTCGTCCGATCACCGAAGTTAAGCAACGTCGGGCGTGGTCAGTACTTGGATGGGTGACCGCCTGGGAACACCATGTGCCGTTGGCTTTTTGCTCCATAGGTATTCAAGGATCGTTTTGATCCAATATACCTGTGTTATTATTAAACGCCAGTTCCCGTCCGACCAAGCATTTTGAATACTTCGAAATGTATCCAAGACCGATTTAAATCTCTGTTCCTACAATACTATATAGAATGGTACGAGGAAACTTATTTATGGCTGAAAAGCGGGCTAAGATATACTTCGTGCTAAAACTTTAAAAAAAAAAAAGACTGGTTGAATTTTATCGGTGTAAGCTCACAAAATAATCATATTTAGAATCACCATCGCCCAACTCAGTTCCCGTTTAGCGCTTTCTTTTCGTAGTTGCCATTCAGTCAACAATCGATTATTATTGGACATCGATGAATCAAGAATCATATTATTTCATACTTAGTTCTTTGGTTATGTATAACATAACCATGTGTAATGTCAGGTCAGGCGCGGCCGGTAGCCGGCAATGTCGCGCTATGACACGATGACCGACTTGTGCGTGACTCATACGCGCGTGCGTAAAAAATCTCGATCCTTATTTCATTACCTACTATAAATTATAAATCGACGAAGCCTGCGGCTTTTCTCGTTACAACTATATTCTTTAATTTTACTCTATTCTTAAAGGAAATATGAAATAGTCAAGGGAGGGCGTGTGCTGTTCTATTTTTAAACGACTTATAAAATGTGAAAAGGTTTTATTTTAATCAGTAGACCTCTCTACCATAGACACTAATAGACAGACATCAAAGACACAATTTTTTTCGCTTTTTACCCGACTGACCCGGAAGGAGGGTTATGTTTTTCGAGTGTATGTATGTATGTATGTATGTATGTATGTATGTCTATTTCTTTGTGCCGCTCTGCAGCCTAAACGGCTTGATGGATTTAAGCATATGAGGTGTCGTTAGATTCGTCTTGACTGGGGGAGTATCATAGGGTATATTATTTTTATATGGCGCTTAAGAATAAAAAATAAGGGGGGTATTAAAAATAAAATTTTCGTTATTATAACAATATGGGTATCAAATAATAGCTTGTAAATAGACCATTCCATATATGTATATATTGTAATACTTTTATGCTACCATTTTGACGTAAACTGCAAAAAAACACGTTTAATGCAAGGACAGTAGGTACTGAACCGTTACCATACGTAAATCACAGATTTGCGATGGTTGTTAGCGTTCCTTTACCGTACCGCTCATTTACTTACTAATACATACAACTCCTGTATAAAACTAAAAAGTCTGAAATAAATTAAATTATTAAAAGAAACAAAAAACCCGACTGCGTAAAACATAAATTAACTGAAAAGAGAAAAACAAGCTCTTAAATCTATATAATTTTGAATATAACTTGAATTTTATAAGGTATTGCAGTCGGGGATAAACAAATATTACAAAAAAATACATACTTAGGTTATTGGTTGTCCCCGATTGCAGTACCTTATAAAATTCTAGTTATATTCAAAATTCTATAGATTTAAGAGCTTGTTTTTCTCTTTTCAGTTAATTTATGTTTTACGCAGTCGGGTTTTTTGTTTCTTTTATTAGTTGAAGATTTCGTATCTTATCCGATCATGGTTATAAACATAACTTACTTTATGTACTTACTCTATTCAAGTATAATAATAACGTAACTTTATTAAGCGAGACAAGGTTCCACGACATATGGTCTTGTTTTCTGCATAACTCTGCGATTGTCATAGATATATACTATGAAACTGGCTAGGCAAACCGTACACGCTTTATTTCCCACTTTGTATCTTACAAATAATATTTTAGATTATTAATAAGGTAACAGGAGTTGTTCGATGTTGATGCTGGTTGTAAAAACGTTATCAGGGTCTGCTAGTGCCATGTAAGGAAGAAAATATGTCTGCATTCGCAACACGGCGGGTGGAGGTCGCCGACGAGACGGCGACTTGATGGAACCGTCCCATTAATTTGCTATTACAACATTACTTATTGTCGAGGTCTGAGTACATGCAGCTGGCTCTTACAGAGCTTGGTGGTTATATTGTAGGGTTGATTTGTATAAATCTGAGTATTTGTTGCATTCTTTCTTGTCTTCGAAATTCTTTGCGGAGGTTTTCTACTTTTTTCTTGACTGATTCTTTTTAAGTTTACTCAAATGATCTCTTATTTCCTGTACTCTAAAATATTTTGGGAGATATAAAAAAGTTTAATAAGGGAAGTAGTAACATAGATAATTTTATAGTGTTAGTAGGTAAAAATATATAAGTTTTCATGACACGGATTTGACCCAAAAATCTGCTGTTAGAAACACTTTAGGTAAATCCGTATTATCTTCTAGTCTAGTCTATCAGATTATCTACTTGTACAATTTATTCATAACTGTGATTTATAAAACGATACCTTATTTGTACATTTGCCTACTGGACAGGTATGTCTATAGTCGCTATAAATAACTAAGTTAATATTTTATGATAACTATATTCGTAGATCGTTTATTCGTGATCACTTATCATAACCATATTATATTGGTAGCTTTATCTACAGCCCATATACCATCAAGAGTTATTACGATCCAACTTAGACCGAAACTTGTCAAAAGTCGTCAAAATGTATAGAAAATAATTACACTTAGTTCCATTTCAGCCCCCGTAGACAAGATGGTTGTGTATGAGATTGACATACGAGATTGTTAAAAATCACGTGATATTTCTTTTTGAAATGTCAATCCCATACAAAGGTTGATCGTTTACTAACGATGACGATTGGCGACAACCATCTTGTCTACTGGCCCAGGCACCTTATAGGTATAGGTAGGTATACTTTAAAAACTACATCTGTTGTAGAGTCGTAACTGGATTGCGCTCGGTGTGACGAAACGCAAGTATTTCTGGCGGCTGGTAACACGCGCGCCCGAACTAAAATAACTCGTAATAACGGACGGGCATGTGCATCGGAGAACACGGCATTCTTGATGAACCTTCATTATATTTACAGAGAGAAATGTATAGGGAATTATTTTCGATGTTATTGAGAAATAATTTGGTTGAACCATTTATATCTCAATCATAATACAAAAGAAAGTTTGATCGTGATTTTCCCCAGGGAGTACAGCATGGGTTTCTTGTTAAAAGATGTTTGCAGGGTCGGCAACGAGCAAGTATAATACTTCAGGTTTTGCAATAATCTAGTATATAGGCTACGGTAAATGCTTAGGTATCATAAGACGGGCCGTATATTTGTCTGCTAACTTATAGTAGGATATTTTTTTTTCACCCATATCTCAGCATAGTAACATCTCAGTCCTTCCGTCCCCTCCCCTCGGTAACCGCCCTGAGCCGAGGTTCGGCCCCAACTGGGGCGCCCTCAGGCTTAGTTACCTAATCATAACCCCGGTTGAGAGTTTTCTCGCCGATTTGTCCGCGTAAGGGTACATTTTAGGCCAGCATCTTCGACGATTAAAAAAAATCTCAGTCCTAAATCTTACCTCGTTATCTTACCAGGTAACTTATTTCTGACATATTTCTTCAACACAAGATGTGGTAAAGTTTACTGCTGTCGTTTTGAGCTGTATTCATTGAGATATAAGTACTACGTATACCTATCGATGGTTGTACCATCTTTCATCATGTTCTTCCTTTACAGCTACAATACATTTAATCAGTTGTCATTGTCATCATCTACGTAACTGACATCAACAAGCAGATGATTAAGTATTTTTAAATTCGATACTTTCTACGTTTCAAAGAATTCAGTTTTACATCCTTAATGAATAATGATTCACTGTTAAAACTTGCTTCAACAATGAAGTAAGCAGTCACCATGTGTGTTCTACATTTCGCTTTAACTAAAATGATAAGCTTTTGTGTGTTTGAATGTGTTTTCTTCACTGTTGCCATTTAAGTCCAACAGTTTATGTCAAGTACCTATACAAAGCAAGCGTTAGTTATGTATGTAGCAGTATATGTACTTACATACATCTGCTATGTATATAAAAGGAATGCAATCTGTTGGTTCTTAGCATAGAGATAGAAGAGTTAACCATAGATTTATAATATTAATAGAGCGACGAAAATACCCCCCAATAAAGGATAGTACTTATGAATACAGTCTTCACCTAAAAATTTCAACTAAAATCGATCAAAATGTATCAACATTTTATGTGTATTTAATTCACCTGTCGATATGTAGCGACCTCAATAAACTTCTAGTCCTAGGCCAAGCCGATAGCTGTATGAGAATAGACTGAGATAAAAAGTAGCATGCTATTGTATGAAATTCTAAGAAATTGGGTGAATTAGATCATGTTATGGTTACATGTTATTTGTTATGATGTGGTTGTATTGTATAGAGTACGTGAGAATTTGTGCGCATTCGCGTATGTAATATTTAATTGTCCAACAGCATTCGAACAGTGATATATCGGTCTAGTTAGGGGATTAAAACCTCGATGCTACTGAACTTTTTACTTTTTTTTTACTCACTGAAAACTTACGTATAACATAATCCCACCAAAAACATTTTTATGTAAAATGTTGCCGCCAAGACATATGGCTCGTACTGTCAAAAAGTTATCAGACCTCATGTAGAGCCAAGCTTATAACTCTACATGCACGTACTCTATAAGCCCTAACTTCACAGACTCTACACCTTAGTCAAAATATGTGGCTTGGCCGTTTCGCTACCGTCACATGGGAGTAAGGTGAAAAATGTATTCACTGTTCATAACTTTTTTGTTATTCAATAGTTCTTGTAGTAGTGAAACGGCCAAGCCACATATTTTGACTACGGTGTGTAGAGTTTGTGAAGTTAGGGCTTATAGAGTACGTGCATGTAGAGTTATAAGCTTGGCTCTACATGAGGTCTGATAACTTTTTGACAGTACGAGCCATATGTCTTGGCGGCAACATTTTACATAAAAATGTTTTTGGTGGGATTTCACTTCTTTTTGTAAGTTGCTTATGTTTTTTTTTTGTTTGAAATTTCCAAGTTTTATAATTTTTTTGTTGTTTGTGTACTAATACAAGCTTACATACCAAATTTCAGCTTTCTAGGACTTCAGGAAGTACCCTATGAGTTTTGATGATCATCAGTGAGTCAGTGACGAAATCGGGGTTTTTTAGATATCAATAAAATCTAAAGTATAAGAGCTATGTTATTAAAACTTAATATGTTTAATAAGTTCACTATTGACATCATATCCTGAGAATTTTGTTTATCTGGTATAATCCAAACCCAAGTTATGAGGGTTCAAAAAAACGACGAAGCGTTTCGAGAAAAGGTAGGTAGTGCCCTTTCGCTTCGCTTGGCTGTCTTGGCGGGGGGCACTTCCGTGCCCCCAGATAACATTAGCACATTTGAAAAAGTATTGATATAGTGGAAGGGAAAATTCAAAGTAAACTAAGGAAATCTATTTTATGTCCTTACCAAATCCAGCCTAAAATAGAATAGGGTTTTATCCGTATCCCACTTCTCATTTCATCTCACTATTTAAATAAAATGTCAAAGTTTCGATGTCCATAAACGGTCCATAATCTAAAGAGTAAAGAGCATGATTAGCCGTTCTTAATCGATCGGCAAAGTTGCTTCTACCACCGTCGTGGTCGGTACCTGGATGGGTGACCGCCTAGTGGTTTTTCAAATCGAGCGTTTCCGTGCCTCGGAAGGCACGTAAAGCTGTTGGTCCCGGTTATCACTTAATTGTGATAGTCGTTAAGCTAGTTGGATGCCTCCTAGGCGGCTTGAAAAATTCCAACAGTAGGTTGACCACTCACTAGCCTACTTTCATCGATCCGCAGTGGGCATGCGTGGTGGAGTATTGCCCATTCCCTTCACCCTAATTTGTGAAAGGAGGCCTGTGCTCAGCAGTGGGACATTATAGGCTGATGTTGATTAATCTAAAGAGTATGATAGCTAATTATACCTCCAACTTCTTCATTATCTTCAAGTTAATTGCAGTGAGGTACTTAAAGATTAAACTAACTACCAGTTACGGCAAGGTGACGCGCGGTATGATTACGTGTCGTAGCAAACACCTTAAAAGTGACATCTGGGTCAACTGTTTACTTAAACGAAGCGCGTTGAGTTGACTCATCCTACGACCGATCAGGCATTTTATTACGAAATTAACTCATATTTTCCTATAATTTACGTCAATTAAATACCGATAAATGCTGAAATATGGCTTGCCGCTTTGGTCTGTAACGAGCTTTTTAAGTTATCGATATGATAATGAATTTATTATTACTTGCAGATACGAGAGACGATTAATATTTTTGTTTTTTTAGATGGCCTTCGACTCCGACTGACACTAGGAGAAGTTATGACGAGTTCGAGGATGTAGCAGGCTTACTCATAATATTCACTCTGACCTTAAAAAAATCTAGGTGTCGGGAAACACAGTATATCACTAAGGTAGCAAACAAGCATACGGGCCACCTGATGGTAAGGGGTTACCCTAGCCTATGGATGCTTGCAACACCATTGGTATGACTCGCGCGATGCCGACCCTGCAGAAATCTGCACATCCTTTTTGAAGGATCCCATGCTGTACTCTCTTGGGAAAACCACGGCGGGGAGCTCATTCTACAGTTGAGCGTAGGGTTGCCAGGTCGCCAAACCTAATAGCCGGACAGACCAGCCAGTTTGGCTGGACATTTGGGTAGAAAGGCCGGACACCCTACATTATTGAGGATTTTGTCTCACTGTGCACAGCATTATGCTGAGCTGGTGGCCAATTTGTCTGCACGCTAATTCTGTTTTTTTATACTGTTTTCATATTATGTTGTTAATTTTAAGGTGTGTGGCAAATAAATGTTTTTCTATTCTATTCTTTTCTATTCTATTAATAGGTACGACAAAAAAAAATATGTCAAATCAAGCTTTTTTGATTATTATTATAAATTTTGTTAAATTCTAGTGAAATAAAAAATTAAATCGAATGCCAATACAGTCTTAGGTAGGTACTTTATTAAATAGTCATCAGTGAAAATTAAATTCTAACTTAAACATTTATCAGCATATTTAAATTCGCGCTCGCTCGTTTGCCAAATGTAAAAAGCCTAACAAAAGCCTGACAAGCCGGACACCGTTTATTTTGGCCGGACACGCAATCAAAAAGCCTACCTATGTCCGGCTTTATCCGGACGCCTGGCAACGCTAATTGAGCGTCCATCGAAGGAAGCTCCATTGAAACTGCACAGTACGAAACCATATTTTGGTTCCAATGTGTGAGGATGGACTCGTCGATGGCTAGTTTTAATAATCTGATTAAAACTTAACAGGAATACAATCTACTTAAAAATGAACTCTCAAGACTGATTGCCTGACAGACAACACACGCATGAAAGCACAGATGGGCATTGAGATTTAAAATATGGAGGAAATATTTCTTTAGTACAGTAAAGATTTCCTGAAATTCTACTCTCAAGGGGATAAAAGAGGATGAACCTGCAGGGCGGAAAGCTAGTTTTGTTATACAAATCTTTTTATTTCAAATAGGCCTTCGCAGGCATTTATGAATAGTCTTACTCTACTACTCTAATACCGGTTCGGAAGGTTGCATTTGCTGAGATGAGCCAGTAATAAAATCAGCAATTACTTACACTTTTCAAAAGTTGTTGTTGGTATGAACCCAATAGGGATGTTGCCTAGGTAAAAATATAATAATTCTAATTAGTCCGTCAGTTAGATTATCAAAAAATATTGGACACGTATTTTTTGCTTTACCAAATCATTAAAATTGACAAAGATAAAGCGCGACTAAGTTCGGGAGTGGGGGCTCGTGACGTCACTTGTTCCTAAAAAGTGTACCACACCGTGACGTTACTCGGAACTTCAACACACGATATCTTCGTATTTTTTTTGTTTAATTGACAAAAGAAAAAATACGTGTCTAATATTTTTTGATAATGTAAATGACGGACTAATTAGTTTTTTTCAGGAAAGTAGCCTATTCTAATGATTTATTAGCTGTTATAATGTTAACCACAAAATCTATTTACACATGCAATGCAATTCAATGTTTAAAAAAAACTTCTGACGTATTTCTACTATTAAGAAGTGGTACGTATAAACAATAAAAGGAATTCTTAACAATGTTATCATGTAATGACGAATTTGTCACAAGGTGGTCTTGTGGTAATTTGTGTTACTTAGCTGAGTAAACAATCACCATATTTGGGGAAACTGTTGTTTTAAACTTTATTATTGTTCGTGAAGGAAAACTTACTGTATTTATTAATTGAGTATTTACCAAAAAAAGCACCATGGGAATCTTCTTGCTTTATCAGATTTTGAATTTGGAGATGATGTTTAAAGTCAGAGTAATCTCTCGGGTGGCCAGAGTTTGTTTCATTTGTACGCCAAATGATTTTAAACTATGGTCAGTAACGGAACTTGAAAGATTGGGACGGGGAGGTTAGAATTCACCCTCTCCTGCATCGCTTTGGCCTAACGAATATTTGGGTTCAAACCCGAACCCTCTAGCTGAATATCTTTGAAACAGGTGATCCGATTTTTATTAAACAGCTGATTGTCATTTTCAACTATATCGTTTAAACATGCCTTCGAGTAAAAAAAAAACTGAACTGCATGGGAGCTGCGATGCCACAGCTATAGACAGATTTACCAATATGAAGGCTTCTAACTTAGGTATGTATCTCTCTTTTTGTGGCGTTATTTTTTTTCTTCTGCTTTGCAACACATAATCTAGTGTTTTAAATGCTGCATTGAAGAGCCAGTTACTTTTTAAGCCGTAAACGTTTTATCTTTGACCACATCATCACTTACCATAGCGTGAATTCTAAAGAAACTGCCAAGAATCTTTACAGAAACATCTAGATCCTAAAACTAGCTCGAATTCTTATCTTTTAACTATCCAGCTGCTGTAGGCTTGCTTCAAGACTAATTCAGTTATTAAACCCCAGCAGATCCTTTAGTTTTATGATCAAATGTTTCAAAGGAAGGCTTTTTCCCATGAGCTGTATTCTCGGAGCGGGGTGAGACGTCGGCCTCATCTCCTTTCGCGGCGGTAAGGCGATACCGAGCGAACTCCCGCGCCGAACGCCAGTCGCACCACAGCACGCGTCGACTCGACATGTAAGTACGAACCGACTTCATTCTGTCAGTGCCCCATTTGTGTACCAGTGAAAAAAAGTGCAATTTTTTTTAAAAGATTCAAGGTGTCTTGATCTTGAATCGATACAGCCTAATTAATACGCTTTGGGTAAGTAGGGTGCCAACAGTGCAGTGTTTACAATTTGTTTTTACGATTTATGGTGGATTTTAATCGTATTTTTGCGTTGTAAGTTTGCGTGTTTGACGACGTTTTTTCCAATGGACAGTTTAAACTTTACAAAACTTAAATCTTTCTTTAATATTTTTATTGTATCAAACTTAAATATCAGAAAAATACATGACGTGTAACAAGTGTTTTAATACTTTTCCGATAGCTGTTATTATAGTTTTTATTGGCTTGCGATACGTTTCATTCAGCTAACATACCAGTAATTTTGTAACCGCGTTCCATTTCTATTTTTGAATATCGCGGTGCTCGGTTTCAAATTCGTTCGACCAATAGAAGCATCTCTAATGCTGAAAATTTCCCGCGCTTTTGGCAGGTTGCCAGCATTTGACCAATAGGATGGAAGCGCGGGAAGCGGGGGCGGCTATACGCATGCGTGTGGACTGTCAAATATTTTTTATTTTTCAGCAGCGTTAAATTTAGAAGAGGCCAGGCCTTACCAGCTGGTGTTCTAGATATCGATTGCAATTTTTTTTTATAGTTGTACAAATTTAGTCGATTTTATGTTGAATGGATCACAGGTTCTTTGATACATTTAAAAAGTCCATAAGCGTATTAGCTATACTTATTTATGGACTTTTTAAATGTACTGTGGTGATCCATTCAACATAAAATCGACTAAATTTGACTACGAAATATTATGTTTTTGAGCTGAAACAAAAATAGATGTGTACACAAGTTTTACATGAACTGCGAACACTTGAAATACCTGAATTACTATCCACCTTGTACCGGAGCAATTGTTAAGAAAGCCAAGGTTATGACGAATTTAAATTATACCTATACCATTTAAGTGAAAACTATATTATTAAAGTTTTCAGTTTCAGATAATAAACTGGTTTATTTGGGTCAGAAACTAAAACTTAATTTAAAACTCAAATTGAACATATCACGATGATTTGCTATGTTTTAAGATTTTGCTTGTCAGCATTATTTCTAGTAATTAATGTCTATAGTCGTCTAGTAAAAAACCTTCTGAAACTCTTTTTAATTAATGTTTGGCAATGAAGCAGTTTCCCCTGGCACGGCATTAGAGCGTAGCGAAAGAGAGTAGTATGTACTAATCTTAACTCTTCTAATATAATTTGACACTTCTTAAAGCCACGGGAGATGGTGTTTTGGATGAATGCCAAGAAATATTCTGCGTCTGACGTCACATACGTACAAACAAACAATATCAATTTATAAGATGTATACTATTTACTACGGTACTATAAGAGGGTACATTCAAGAAGGTCCTTGAATGAGTCAGATTAGAAGAATTTTGAAATTAGAAGAAACTTCAAGAAGTATTTGTTGGGAGAATCAAAATTCGAAACATTTTGCTAAATAAAAGTATGCATGGCATATCTAAGAATATGTATGTATTGTCAAACGCATTTCTTTGTGACGCTGCGAGGTCGACCGAACGCGAGCGTTCGTAATTGCAAGACGTCTTCGGAATGCAAATAGCAATAAAGATAAAGATGTTATAGGAAGTAGAGAACGAGCGGTGCAAGTAACAACAAAGTGCAGCCACGTATGGAATGTCATTTGTTTAGATAGCGCTTACAAAGCAATGCACGTGACTACGATCGGTTAACCATAGATAATGCTGATAAAGGACGTTTTACGTGATCATGATGTATTCGTAATTTAAATTGTTCTTTTTTCAAAAAAATATCGGAATTTCCTAATAAATGTTCTCCGCTTTCTCTTTAATTATGAATGTAATCAAATCCAGCAATACGTTAAATAAAAATGCTTCTTAGTTCTTATTGACAAAGAATGTCTCAATATGAATGTAATGGCAAAAATGCACGTCTGCCGCCAAAGGAACAGGAAGATTATCAACGCTTAAAGAATTTTACAAATCTCGTAAGACCGATGACCGCGATCCGACCAGTCCCTTTGAATTTATCGTGAAATATGAGTCACGCGATGGAATGCTTTTCTTTTGAATCACACGCAAGTCACCAAGACCCTACAGATTTCGTAAGTTGCAAGTGTAACTAAACAATGAATTTTAAATTGGCGAGAAATACTAAAGTGGTGTTTCATCTCCATTAAAATTAATTTTGTTTATATACTTAAGTTTTATGTGGTAGGTATCTTTGACTTGCTTTTAAAATGTATTGCCTGACCAATATTTATCGTTTCATTAGACAGTATGGTAATGCGCAGCTATAGTCAATTACGGTTAGTAAACCGCAGAAAGGATTGGTTAACAGAATTTTAATAGTCCCTTTTTGAGGTAATTCCCATGTAAGGAGAACAATGACCTTGTAGGTAATGAACATGGAAACATAGACAATGGTATCGACCGGTACTTTTTTAAATCGGTCGTTCATGGAATAGGCCTCGAATGCTGTTCGAATTTTAAAAACTGGCACAAACGACTTGTACTATTTTTTCTTCTTGGAGTATTTATTTGACAACATCTAATCTAACTTAAATAATTAGTGACGCTAATTTCCTGATTTAAAATCGGCGTGAAGCATACCGTTTCATACTGACATAAACCGAGGTTCTTAACCTTTGTTCGCTGCTGTAATAATGACCACAAAAACTTAATCGCTCGTTAGCTCGTTCCGATAATCTATCGATTGACGGACTCTAGGAACTGACTCCTAGATAGTATTACTCGTTCGATATAAATGCCTACCATAAACTAATCAAAATGTTTTTTCTGGCACTGCTATATTTTCGAATGTTACCTCAAACTACTTTAATGAATATTTTAATGATTGTGATATGAAAATAAATACGAGACCGAGTTTCAATGCTCAAATGGAGTTAGACTTTAATACATGAATCGTGAAGGTAACTAAGCCGAAACTAAGTCCTTCCATTGCCCACAAGATCAATGCACCCTACGTTCCATAAATAGCCCTGCGCTGGAGTTTACAAACTTACTATTTGACGTAGGTAACCCAACAGTCACACAAATACCTGTTTTTTATGTTTCTTAACTGAATTGTATCAATACCTTAGTATTAAGTAATTAAGTTACATACAAAAATTAGGTAGAAGAAGCTTCGAAAAGATTGCGAAAACAAATTAAAAATGAACATTCAAAAGTGCCTCCACCACTTCACGTCATTTCACAACAGCCGATTATCATTTGTTTGGTGATATTTGAAATTTTCTGACATATTGACAAACACTGCACTGACTAGCGATATCTGTGAAAACTGCTACCCAAAGTCTTAATAAAATTTAGAATGGTCCATCTGCGTTAAATGCTCTTGATTAAAATTAGCTTATGGGTAGAGGTAGACCACATCGCTAAATAACCTATGGAAAGGAGCAAATGCTCAAAAGGTCCACGGAGAATACAAAAAGCTCAGGATCACAGCCCGATGATCGGGGATGCCTTATAGATATTAAAGGAATAGATCTCCCAGATCTCCCAGAGGGAGAGGGAAGTCCGACAGGGGAACCAAACTTCATGGTATAATTTTGTTCCAGATTTTTCATCTAGGGGAGCACAAAAACAAACACAGCCAAAATGGACGCGATCAAGAAGAAGATGCAGGCGATGAAGCTGGAGAAGGACAACGCGCTGGACCGCGCCGCCATGTGCGAGCAGCAGGCCAAGGACGCCAACCTTCGTGCTGAGAAGGTAACTATTAAGCTAGTATTAAGGGGTATCCAATGGTTATACCCCTATTCTCGGGATAAAACGAATGATATCTTCGTGTGTAGGCTCCTGCTAAGTAGCTATCCTTCTGCAGGAATTGAATTGGAAGTGAATTAAGCAATCAGATTTAGAATGTTAAGGATATACTCGGGTTCTCCGACTATACTTGTGAGCTTGTCCCTATCAGGGCTAGCGTCACCTACGAACATTTGCAATACCAGCCCCCTGGACAAGATGGTTATCGACAACGATCGACCTTTGTATGGGACAAAGGTGCAATGTATCGCCTAACCTCACAAAGTCTAGAACTGCCTAAAAGGCCCTAGGAACACACCGTTGGGAATTTGGCGGCAGATTCTCTCATTGAGGGAACTATTTAGCCAGGCGAGCTTACTACAGAGCACTCTACCTCCGTGCTATGGTTTCCTCGCGATGCTTTCCTTCACGAAAGCTCATTGTATCTAGGATTTTTGAATCCTAGATACAATGAGCATGACTTTCGTCAGGGAACTACCACAGAGCTATCATGCAAAAATTCAAGTATATTTTTGCCCCGGAGCAATAAAAGACGATAATAAGTACACCATACTGCTAAATCAACTAGATTGACCGTATTTTAAGCTCGCATGTATATTATAACTTTATGTGCAAAATTTAGTAAATATTATAATTTTAGCTATAAAATAAGATAAGTTTTCATGTAGAATTTATCGTAAATCGTAAAGGATTTTAGATTAACACTAAATTGAACCAGTTACAGTTCCTAATTCTTTGATTTATATCATGCTCCGTTTTATGTTTATTTGCCCATAATTTATGGTTCATGAATATTTATACTCTATATTGATCATATAAAACGTATTGACTGGAAATAAACTTGGAGTATTAAGAAAAAGAATGTGCGTTAAGTTTTTTTCTTTTTAACGTATAAAGGAGCACAGCCTTGGCCACAATCAGCCTCATGTCAAGGCTAAGGACGCCAACCTTAGCGTATTGTACCTACGTACCTAACAAGTACCTACCTACATACCAAAGTACTAAGATACTTAGCGTATGAACTGAACCAGCTTTGCGGGAAAGTGGGATATGCCCAGTTCTATTAGAAAGCGAGTTGTATTTGTTTATTTGATTTAAGGGCCATTTCGAATAAAGGCTATCGTTTATAATACAGCAACATTATTTCATTTACTTTTTAAATCGTTTCGAATTTAGAACTCTTTTCTGAAAACTGTTAAAGCAATAGACTTTATCTAAATGAGTGTTTTAATATTGTAGGCCGAAGAGGAGGCTAGACAGCTCCAGAAGAAGATCCAGACCATCGAGAACGACCTCGACCAGACACAAGAAGGCCTCATGCAGGTCAACGCCAAGCTTGAGGAGAAGGAAAAGGCACTACAGAACGTGAGTACCTAAATCGTTTTTTTTATGAGGGTGAAATCTTCTCTGGTGGTTTGGTTGGGGCTTGCGGTATTTTGGGCTTACAATGTTTATTTGTAGTTTTGGTTCGTGATCAAATGTATTTACAATTTTGTCTTATTTTACGTCGATAAACTCATAACATTAAGAAATAAAATAAGGTACAGAAATTTCGATGTTACTTATTCTAATTTTTAATTTTTTACTTATGAACGTAAAATATCAAAATTTATTCGTTATTGTCTATAAAAACATATTTTACAATTCAAGGCAAAGTAGTCCATTAAAATATAAAAAAAATTGCAGCATGTCATAAAATTTAATTTGCAAGCCGCAATATAATCTACTGCCAATAGAATAATAGCAATGGCGTCAGACATTGGCAACACAATAATCAATTTACTATATTCATTAATATCGGCGATGTTGTCAAAATAATCGTTATATTTAATTGTATATTTGATTTGATTTTTTGATTTATATCGAGTATCGAAGATAAAAAATATCTTCACGGTTTTTTTTATAATCAAATCAAAAGAAAATCACAAATATTTTTTTATGATCAATTAAATTGTTTGTTTATATTGGAATAATGGGCATACGTAGTCCTAAATAGTATTTTTTTATGTTCTGCGATTTTTTTGTATAAAACAATAAATAAGTATATTTAATAAAAAATTAAAGGGTAAATTTAATTAAAAGAAGTCAAATGCTGCAAAAGCATTCAAAGATAGCAGCCATGAGCAAATCTCTCTGTAATTTTTGAAAAAGGTATTTTTTATTCGATAATGCCCATTCTTACTCTCAATTTTTTTTTTACGAAATTATGGTTCAGTTTTTTTTTGCGATGAAAAAACATTTGCTTTTATTGAACTTGCGGTTGTTGACTCTTGGTAGATACTTCAGAAACACTCGCCTATTATTTACATCGGTATTTAAATTGAACCAAAACGATTGCAGCTGGTTTATTATTTACTTTATGTGTTTACTTACATTACCACCATGTAAGAACGCTCATTCTACGCAAAATTTCGTCGACACTATAGATTACTGAATGATAATCAGTAATATATATATTCATAAAGAGATGACTCAACGTAAATGTCGTCGATTGTACAAATTGCATTAATAATTTAAATATATAAAGTGTGTCACTAAAGAAATATATAAACGACGTCTTTAGCCAGAAACCTTGGCCTATTGGCAAGCAGACGGGGTTGATAAGTGTCGACTACCTCAACTGTCGAAAACCGAAACAAGATAGAACATATATCAATTCTTTAAATTCTTTAGAAACAACTACCTAATCAATTAACGAATTAAACTTCGATACTCCCCTAATTTATGATATGAACCTGAAACAAGAGCAGAATTTTATTTATTTTAATATAGACAATATGTTTTTTTTTTTTACTAAATAATGTATTTAACATTATTTACTAAAAAAAAAAAACTAAATAAGGCTGTTTGAAATAATTCCTTGTGCCTACCATGCAATTAACGGAAAAAATATTGAAATAACATGTCAAATTGTTTACATCAAGAGACTTTTTGGCGAGAACTTGCAAAGTGACGTTGCGTTTTAATTTTTAATTTCATAAATTCGTTTATTTCGAGTTTTATTGCATACTAGTTGCGCCCCGCGGTTTCACCCGCGTACCCGAGGGGTATCCTACCCTACTCTACCGATAAGTTTACTTACATTTTCTAATTTTCTACGCAACTTTCTTAATTTTTTTTCCCGTAAGAACCTTCTCCAAAGTATTCGAAAACTTAAAAAAAACGATGAATGAAATCGGTTAAGTCGTTCTCAAGTTATGGCTTGACCAAGGGAAATAGAGATTCATTTTTATATAAGTATAGAGATTATCGGGGGTATTTTATCCAATAAAGATATTCCATGTGCACTAGTGAAGTGAAATGAAATGAATTATGTGTATCGTGACTTTTCAAGTTGTCTCAATAAGTCCGTGAAAAGCTTTTGTACAAAAACCACCATTGTACTAAAAAGGCTTTTATGGACGGTGACTGACAGTACGGACTAGGTATATAAAAGTGATTTATCTTGTGACCATAATAATACAATAACTCGAGAAACTCAAATAAGACAAGGCTGTATGGCTCAGACCTTTGCCTGCCTTTTGGCGAATATTATAAACAACAACAAATACCTAGTTTAACTTTTAACACAGTGCATAATTGCTTCGGTTGAGTTAAAACAGTGTTGCAAAATAATGTAAGACATGTTTAATTAGTGCATTTTAACTTCATGTGTATTAGATCGGAATCCCGCGCTGTGGGGGGCGGCGATCCGCGCGTTCGTGGTTATTTTCGGCGCTCGCCACCTAATATGGGCCCGATGCCCGGTGTTCCGGTAAAAATAGATCCGCTCTCGCTTGCCTCATTACGTAGGTACGAAGCGTTCAACAATCTACGGAATTTTCCATTAATAACTATCGATTTCATGTTAATCATTCGTTATTTAAAGTGATGAGATGCATCGTTGACCCCCAATTCATGAATAAATTATATTTATGCTATTAATAAAAACAAAGTATAAATTGAAATAAAAAAAAACGTTTTCATGTTGAAAATTATTCGAATTCGAAAATATTGTTCAAAAATCCCGCGTTTACTGTAAACAAATGACGTACAGGTGTGTCGGTAAAGCAGTTCGATCAAAACAAAGATGGCTGCTGTTTAGGTGCGACAGCAGCGCCGCGGTGTATAAGAAAGTCGAGTCAGTCAACATGGCGGTCGGCACTGCGCGGCCGAACGGAGCGCGCGGAGTGTAGTAATGTCCGCGTCCGCGCCCCACGCCCACGGGCGCACCCCCGTGCGGCGCAGGGGGCACCAACACCATCCGCGCCTGCGGGGCGACCGCGCGCCCGCCCCCAGCGCGACAAACAACACGGTTCCCTCCAAAGTGACCTTAGACAACCAAACAGACGATGTTGTGCCTTGTGTCAATAGTGTTAGTGAATCTCAACAAGTGACAAGGACGAATAGTGACGATGCACTTTCGAATAGAAACAAAATCGAGAACTTAGCGAATATTGATGATGATATAGAATTCGAAACTAGAATAAAAGATGCGGAGTTGCTCGATACCTCGGATGATGAATTTTCATTTAGGGAAGAGCGTTCGGCGGGAGACGGCGCCGAGTTTATGGCTGTCACTTCGGATATATCAGATGATGACCCTGAAACAGCCGAGCTCGCGAAACTCAGGTGTACCAGCGAGTGTACGGAAGTTCTAGCTGAGAGGGAGAATAGAAGGCGAAGAAGATGTGCGGACTATCCGGGTCTCGCGTTTGGCAGTTCTATTTTCTCCTCGGACACAATGATGAAATTCTCTATCATCAAGAACGAGTTGCAGAATATCAAGAACACTGCACTGAAAAGGGTAATGTCCTACGTTATTTAAGCTACCGTTCAGTTGTGTGAGTGAGTCAGGCGTGGGCCAAATGCGCACAGAACTATTTTTAATCGCGTTCCGTCGGGAAAGTGTTGATGCTGCTCTGCGGAGCGAGGCAGAAGGCAGCCACAACTCGCGCGTGGCGATCAGCTGAGCCACTGACATTCCATTTGACATGTTTACTCGGACGTTTGTCGTCGCCACCGCTAGATGTCGCTGTCATCGACTAGTACACGTAGATCTTAATAGAAAGGAAACATTTATTGAATCCCGCTAAAATCTAGAATTTTTCAAAATTAACAATTCAAGCACCTATAGGAAAAATATTATCAAGAGGAGTATGCTTTGAGTTATTCAGAAAGATACACAGTTTTATCTCACTAAGTATTATCTCGACTCTCGAGTGTTCACAAAACCTATCTGAACTAGACTAGTGATAAGAGAAGTAAATAGGTATCCAATTATTCCAGTAGTTAGCTTGAATATGTAGTCTGTTACATAAGGCAGCAAGAAGTCAACCTCATTCTAGAAATCTATCAGCCAGTGGACTTCTTTTTGCGTTGCGTGGGTTACCGTCCACATTAGCTATTAAGACTTAATTTTTTTATACGATTTTGGCTTTATTATAAAAATCTCAATCTTATAACTTACTGCTTTCCTTGGCTCTACATACCGACATGTGTAGAATCCAATCTAACTTTCTAAATTATTCATGAACATAACATTAGAGATGTGCAATAATTGTGATTGCATGAGAAATATCGAGCAATTGGGTTGAAAGATTCGATATCATAGTATCGACCATCATTCTAATAAGAATATTTTGATCATTACTATTTAATAATTGTATCTAAGTACCTATAGAGAAACCGAAATAAAAGTATAAAATTGCAGTTGGAAAAGCGAAAAGTTATATTCATAACGCTGCAACTTAATTTATTGCTGCCAATCAAAATACTTTACTTAATGTACTGGCTAACAGAACAGTAAACATGGAACACTTATAAGCTGATAACGCGGTAATTACGGAAAGTAAACGATTGATCATCGAACTACATCATACTGTGCAGCTTTTATTCCTCCATCTGACAGTACAATGTGTAAATTGAATTACGTGCGTGTGCATTGTAGTATGATCTTGATATCTCAATAGCACCCGACCGAGCATGAGTTTATTTCCATTAGTCTGTTCTGTCTAAGTGAGAGGATAAGGATGAGGGTATGATTTATATAGGTAACAAAATTGATATTATATGTAAAAAAGCTAGAAAATTCATTAGACAACTCGATCGGTTCATTTAACGCCGAATTTCAAGATTACGTAGTTATAAAATTCCTTCCAACGTATCCCAGACATCATCTATTATTGCTTATTCATCTCTGAATGTCCGACAAACCAAGGATACACAAGAACAACATGGAATGCCAGATGCTCCGCGCATCACGTCTATTTAAGGATTCATTTTTCCAATTTGCTTCATCAAGCTGTATAAATATGTATTATTCAAATGCGTATTGTGTGTCAATGATTAATTCTGACGATAACGTTTGGAATTAAAGCTGTAATGATAAAAGTTTTGTTTAGTTTGACATATTTAAATACTGAGGTATTGCCAAGCTAGGTACCTACAACACGAGTTAATAATTGATTTTTAGATTCAACTAAAAGCGAACGAACGAAAAACTATTTACATTCCAAATTCTCTGAATCACTTTTTGACGACACAAATACTGTATTAATATATTACTTCCATTCGCCGTCTTTATTAATTAATACTGTAAGACTAAGAGTACTGTACTGGCTCTGGCTCGATTCTTTCTTTCAGAAGAAAGTTAACAACAACTATACAAAGATTCAATTGATGTTTCGCTTGAAGACATTCATCATCATCACATGACAATCGAGAATGAAAATGTGGTTTCCGTGTTACAAGCTGTAATTTCTACGGCCAAATCACATGTGTCTGAAAGCTGTAATTTGTCATCTACTTTTCACTGAAAAACTAACGTATAAATGCTTGTGCAATGTTAACTTTTCTGGCATTTCGAATGAGATATGTAAGACATTTGCGTAATAACAAAATTATAAGTGTTATAAATCATAGTTTCGTAAAAGTAGTAAACTTGCAACTGTCTGAATTATAATCGTTCTTTAAACGTCTACATATCCGTTCCGCTGTTTCAATTTCGTTTTCCTCTTCAAATATTCTTGTAAATTTCACAGCATTGTTATGAGACTTGAAATTGAACATCATTTGTGCGTACATTTTTGAACACCAGACGCTAAAATTATGAAATCTAATGTAATTCATAAATTCTTCCTAAGAATGACAGTGCGATACTCTGATACAGACATTTGTAAAACTTGGAACAAGTATTTAATTAAATTAGTCCGCTGCGCTGTGTCATTCGTCATACATAATGCATCAGTCAGTAAGCAAGTCAATATTTCGCACCATATATAAACCGAGACTGTTGTTACCTAATGTAATTATAACGCATTGATCGGTTTGGACATGACCATTTATGTGCATACATAGCCTTCAGATTTTTCAATGCGCCACCTTTATCAGTGGCGCCATATGGTCAGTCTCACAGATGACGGACGGCTGGCCAACTTTCTATAATATTTTTATATTTGGAAAATCATCGTTAGTTTTTGTAGTAAATAGGTACTGATAAATTATAAATTTGATGAATTATAGAAACGTGATTAAGCACTTGTAAATTAAATGATGATTTTCAAATTATGTAATACCTACTACATATTTCACATATTAATGCAAAATCAAATCAAATCGAAATCAAATACAAATTTAAAACTATTGAATGCTGTAAACAAATGCAAACACATTACTACTAATATCACGAAGGTAGGTATCTAATGTGCTATGTAGCTGATAGGTAGCGCAAGGCCAATAAAATTAATGAACAAATTCAGACTGCTGTAGTCGAATGCAAAATGACTCAGGCATGCAGAGGTGATTGTTCAGATAATGTCGTACAACATGCAAAAAGTTTATAAATGAAGACGATGCCTCTAAGGAACATCAAGTATAATTCAGGAATGGAGCCTAAGATTAATGTCAAAGGGATACATCTGGATTTGTCACAAAACCAAATGCAAATACAATTAAACAGATCTTACGAACACTTATACTTTTGAGTATTACATAGACCGATCGGGTTTTAAAAGCAATAGGAATCAATTGTTATTATTTAACCGCTGCTCATAAGTATACCCAAAGATATTATGATAGCTTGTCAGATTGCAGAATACTGCTCTAAATAATAGCTGTATTTATGTTTATTAATTAAAATTCAAACAGTCGACGATATCATAAAGGTTTAATTTGCAAAGTTTTTATATTTCAGAATTTTTCTATTTCTCTATTTATTTTTATTAATTAAAATTCAAACAGTCGAAGATATCATAAAGGTTTAATTTGCAAAGTTTTTATATTCAGCAGAATTTCTCTTTGCGTTCAACTCGTGGTCAAACTGTTTTACCGACGTGTTTTTTTACTGCAACTGTGAGGTTACCTAACGGAATTTAAAACAGGCAACGCACAACAGGCGCATACTTTCCAAATTACGTCATATGATTTTCGGCAGTTCTTGTGTAAATTGCTCGTGCCTCATCGTCTCATTCACTTTGATACCACTCGTGAAGTGGTTCAGTTAATTCTGTAATGTAGCAATAGATGGCGCTACTTGTATTCGAAAGTGCTTTACATGGACAGTTTTGTCAAAATTGAACACGTTTTGCGAGAATAAGAAATTTCGTATTTAAGTTTTGCAATATACAGCTTGAACGCTTGCATTAACTGTAAATGATATTGGCATACTATCAAAACAGGATTATAAAAAAATAACGATGGCCCTTTTAAGGTAATTTCCCATGATTCTGTTACAATACGCAGTAATTACCCTCCATTGGATTAAAATTCCACTTCCGTAGTCCCATTGTATAAACTCGTTGAACCGTTTCACCCGTCCCATATTTTGGAATTTCTTTCAAAACCCCGCTTATGACCCCACAGGATGTAGTTTCCACTATACGTACACAGGTGGAGCTACTTGTCATACAGCAAGCCGCGGGCGAGTGCTGTTGGTTGCAGGTCGATTCGATTGTGCTTATCGTGGTCGTGCGTGTGACGTTTCTGTGTCGTGTCTCGCTGTCAAAGTCATTATAA
Organism: Polyploca ridens; assembly: GCA_951394255.1. NCBI lineage: Eukaryota > Metazoa > Arthropoda > Insecta > Lepidoptera > Drepanidae > Polyploca > Polyploca ridens. The sequence goes on along the minus strand of OX596259.1, from coordinate 4,660,898 downwards.
GAATGTCTTACTGTGAGAAATATTAGTTATATTTCAATTAGTGAATTGTTACCATTTCCATCGATTATTTGTCATCATTTGTGCAACAAATTCTCAAGTAGTCGGTGCAGTATCAATAAAGTTGCAGCGTCTAGGTTTGGTGGCGGCCATTTTATTCGCCGGCTGTGTTCATTCGTGCCGTGCCCATCTCCACGATACGGAGCAATAACGAGCGGGCCAGTCAGTTGGCATTTTCGCGAGTAGAGCGAAGGTGTCTCTAGTTTTTAGCTTATAGCGTTCAATTTAAACACAAAAGTGCATCAAAATGACGACAAATATGCAGCAAGGAACTATCCTGGACGTTTTGAAGAAGAAAATGCGTCAGACGAAAGAGGAAATGGAGAAATATAAGGACGAGTGCGAGGAGTATCACAAACGATTACAAGTGGAAATAATGCGGAGAGAAGAAGTAAGAAAACGTGTCTCATATTCGTGTTTGTGTTATGTGAAATTAAGATCCCAATATGTGTAAAAGTTACACCCATATCGGTTCAAAATATAAGAGTTATCACAAGTCTCGTACTATCTACCTATAGTGAGTAATGTCCGGCCATACTTAGGTGTGCAGCCAACGTACGCATATTCGCCTCTCTTTCGGATTCATCTCGGTTCTATCTTATAGAAAGAGAAGGCGAATAATTATTCTTCTCATCAAGCACTAATTCTTTCCATCGACTTTAGTGGTGTTAAAAAAAAGTGTTGCCGTTTATAGGTTTATTTTTGGGTTTTGGAGTTTTTGGTGTGTTTGGATTTTTATATAATTTATCATTACACGGGCGTGCGCCGGTTTCTGTTACACGTAACAGGTTTAGTTGCGTTGGAGGTCGTATACCGGTCTTTTGTGGCACATGTAGAGCGAGCCGGCTGGAGTCGTGAAGCTTAGCACCCTTATAGTACATTCCTATTCGGACGTCCTCGAAGGACCGCTGGCGCCATGAAGGCGTGTCCGAACTGCTCGACGTTATCGTCATATGACGTAACGCAGCTAGGAAGGCACCTATGTCACACTATCATTAATCTACTAGCATTCACAGGTAGATGTGTCTGTGAATGGAATCGTTTTTTACCGTATTCCGAGACTCTGACCCTAAGTATTCAAACGCCAATCCCAAATTAAAGTGTTGAATCATGTTCCAGTTAATGAGTTGAGTAAATTCTCTGTTGAGTTGTATGTGATATCTCGGAAAACATCGCATGTCTTATCGCTTTACGTGTATCAAATGACGATAAGCAATCCTTTAAAATACTCAGGCCAAACGATTAAATATAATTGCAATGAACATTGCAAATGAGGATTCTATTGAAGTCGATGGTGGGATGATTCAGTAACGAGACATAAGTGAAATTTACATCAAACGTTAGCATAGATTCTTTTTTGTGTTAAATTGTGGGCGTGAACTAACAACTGAGGACGGAGGCTAAACATGAATTCGTCTAAACACTCATTGTTGAGGTCAACTTCGGAATAAATATAAAACTTTACATTAGACACACCACTTGAATTTTTATAGAATCTTGCACTAGAAATTGAATACCTGATCTTTATGAAGTAAGCCTATATAAAACTGGTACAGAACTATTGAAGTCTAATTTTGCAGCATAATAAAATTACAATTGATTGAGTACTAAATTGTTATAGAATCGTGATTGGTTTAATATAATAGGAACAACATTATATTCACGCTTGTTGTTCTACATAAAAACTAAATATCAAAACAATAAGTTGACTTATAATATTCATGGAATTAAATTTAAGCGTTCAAAAAAGAAAACGGTAAAAGAATTAACGGGAATTAACTCTTGGAAATATGTACCAAATACCTTCTCCGTAGGAATAAGGGATCACCATTTATGGGCCCTTTGCGTGACCGTGTTGTATTACAATTTATTGGGCTTGCAGGGGACTGCTATTGTATTGATATATTTCTATAGAATGCTCCTGTCCTAACTACTAGCCGATCCCACATATTTTAAACAATCGTTATGACCGCGCATGAAAGTTAACGATCCAATGGAACTTCTATCGAAATACTGAACAGCATTATTTGGTTTTATTTGGATTCCAACTTTAATCAAATATGCCGAAAGGTCGTCGATCTTACACTTAAGAGGCTTAACTTTACTCACTACATTTAAAATAGCCTTTTGAATCATGTTCGAAGAGTTCAAGGTGACGAGTAGCCACAGCAACCAATGTCTTGACACATGTCTATTTGTCTTCTGTTCTATATAAAAAATAAATTTTCGATCTAGCGATCCGTTCAGTAGAAATGAGAGCTGGGAGCAATTTTTTGTGCCTCGTAAGCAGATTGTTACACGTACTGAGTTACTTAATGACTGTTAATATCGTACACTGCGATGCATTAGTGATAGGAAATCGCGAATCCCGTCATGACTATTATTAGCGTCCGCGCAGTGATGACGACACAGGATAAAAGGAGGAGAAACTGGGACTCGTTTGTGCTTCCTCGCGACAAGGACGCGTGATGTCACCGACATGTGCACCTCGTTGAATATAAATAATGTAACGCAAAATATTACTAACGTCTCGGTCAATTCTCAACACGTATAATGTTAAATGTGAAACAATGTCGATTGTATGTAGGTACACAGTCATAAGATTGACGGAAAACCAATGGCAATTTGGCAGGTGTCTTGAATTATAAATATCGTTTGAAGTTTCCTACATACATTACTAATAAATGCTATTTTAGGTCGGCATACGGTTATCCTTTTAGGTGTCTGTATATTTTTATTAATAGTTTCCTGTCAATAGTAAATACATTAATTTACCTAATAATATATTATTTGGATTTAATGAACAAAACGATTAAACAGTAACTGTAAAATATGTTACCAATTTATGTTGTGTAACATTTTGTTTTTATTGAAGTAATGATAGTTCAAACCACTGAGATTGATGATCAAATCATCAAATTATTTTCTATATCTATAGCTACACGAGGTTTCGTGACATTCATTAAATAGTTTAGGATAAGATCTACTATTATTTGATCTTTCGGCTATTTAGATACCTACTGATATTTTATTGACTTTTATACTATTTTGAGTTACACTAGAATCTATGAACAAACCAACAATTTCGTAAATTTTTGTCAACAGGCCGAATCCGAAGTGGCTGCCCTCAACAGACGCATCCAACTGCTCGAAGAGGACCTTGAGAGGTCTGAGGAGCGTCTCGCCACCGCCACAGCTAAGCTTTCCGAAGCCAGCCAGGCCGCCGATGAGTCCGAACGGTGAGCTCCAACCAGTTATACAACTGTATATTAGTTATTCGGAATTCAGTATCGTGGCGTAACAAAGCTGTACATATTGCTAATGGGATGATACTTATGATGTGTTTAATGATATAGTTAGACCAAGCGATAATCAGTAAATTTTAGAAAATTTTATTTTGCCAAAAACTTGGCCTCATATTGAAGGTTCAACCAAGTGTCGATGAAAGAGAAAAATCGGGGGTTCGTTTTAAAAGGTTAAAGGCTGTTCGAAGACAGTTGCGTATAATAAAACATGGGTTATTATATTGCTCAGATCGTATAGCGTTATAGTAAAATTATGTGTATTTATGTGTTCAATTTGCGTAGACGACGTTATTATTATATCGTTAGTTAAAACAATGGCAGCTTATATAAAAATGAAATCATACTTGCCGTTCCTTGTTAAGATCCTTGGCGACTTGCCATTTGCAAGCTATTGTTACGCTACGACGGGATATGATTGGGAACAACTGGGTTTTAGTAATATTTGGGTTGTATATTTACTGGAATGGTATCCTTATTATTACAATATTAGTGATCATAATAACAAAAAAATAGACAGAGTTGATTGCGTTTATGCCGTTTTATGAAACTGAATTTATATACAATCCTCAAAAACGTGATATTTTTACAATCAAATGAACGAAATGCTCAATTTGCAAGTCAATAAATTAATTCTACTATTGATACAATAAGTGATGTCTAAACTGCTGACAATATTATGAAAATATCACGTTGCATAGATAATTAGATATCGAGACCTAGAATTTGAAGCAACTATTAAGCTAAGCTAAGCTAGACGCTATATTTCGATCAAATATTCATAGAAATTGGTGTTCTGAAGCGTACAAATATGCTTTTACGAACGTAAAGAACTTTGACTTTGACACAGCAAGTTATGGCTTCTTCAAATTCAACGACTAAATTGGATTATATTTATATTTACGTATTTATAATTATTTTATTTTACTTAGACAATGTGTAACAGTGTGCATGAGTGTTTTTTGATTTTATTTTGCCCATAACCACCATATTCTTGGACCTAGACTTAACTACGTTTTCAATATCTTCCTTCAATGTACATTTTCTATAAACCTAGAAACTAGCCAACAGTCTAGACTAGATTTTTCAATAGTAGAAAGTAACTAGAGAATCTTTCACTTTGTGTAAACAACTTTATGAGTACTATATATATATATTACGCGTGTTTAAAATAGTCTTGCATGCTATTAGCGTTTATGCAAAACTGAACAATGCACATAGCAAACGAAGAAAGTAAATTATAGTTTAAAGAAAATTGAAAGATTCTCTAATAAATAATTTCAATCATCTGAACAAAAATAAAAGCCACAATAATCATTCGTAACAAAATGTTTTATCGATGTTATAACACGCATGTGTTTGGCCCCGCACTAACCAGAATACGCAAGGCGTTGGAGAATCGAACCAACATGGAGGACGACCGCGTCGCCATCCTGGAGGCACAGCTCGCTCAGGCCAAGCTCATCGCTGAGGAATCCGACAAGAAATACGAAGAGGTGAACACATGTTGATCACGTCAACATACTCTCGACATGCTAGGAGGGTCAAGCACAACACAGATGCCGTTCTACTCATTAAAACTCATTGTTGACTTAAAGCAGCCTCGGCAGAACTTTGATGTGCTTTAAACCAAAGAACAGTCCCTTAGGTCCTTATGATTGCGATATAAGTATCATAAATCGCGGATGATATAAGAGCTGTTATTTTTTATCTATCGACCTCGATAATTAATTATGTGCTAGGCCACGGTCTGCGCGCACGATACGAGCATAATTAACATTACAATGGAATTCTTATCATCTAATTCCGTCGATAGTTTTTTTGGAGCTAAGGGACTGTTCAACCTACTAGCATGTTTTTTGTGACAGTTAAATTCTCGAATTGACAAGTCATGGGTGTCACGATTAATAGCCTAGCAATAATCGAATTTGTGACATTTAAAAAGTTGAATATCCAGTTTTCTCTCCATTTTTGCAACTGTAAAGTCTGTTAAGGAATTATGTAATGCAGGATTACTTTATTTTTAAATGTCAAACTTTAAATTCACAACATTGCACAAATCATGCACAAATAACGTAACTGATATAAAAATCTTTATATCGTCAATTATGATAAGAATATTTTGCAGTGTCAATTTTGTGCATTGTTGAATTAACGTGGTGTTTAAAAGTGAATTAGGGAGCTCTTGAAGCGTTCTAGCTTGCTTCTCAACCGGCACGTTTTTTTAAATTGAATGTTTGAAACGAGCAATGATCACATTAACTAAATAAGTCAACCACACTATTATTTGAACGTTATTACTAATTTCAAACATATGTATCTCTCCACAGTATAATTCCAGTTCTACAGGTTGTTTGTCGCTTTATGTGTTCTTTGCAACTATATAGTGTTCGTTTTCTTGCATGTCTTCTAACTCCTGGGTTACCCTTGATAAACTAGTCCTTAGACGTAGGTCATGACGGTTTTACTCAATTTGTATGTTCCGGGGTCCAGTGCCCGCAAGGTACTCGAGAACAGGTCGTTGGCCGATGAGGAGCGTATGGACGCCCTGGAGAACCAGCTGAAGGAAGCCAGGTTCCTCGCTGAGGAAGCCGACAAGAAATACGATGAGGTCTTTATATGGGAGTTTCGATGTCGTTTGGTTTGCCTTGTCTTGCTTCATATAGTACAACACATGCTATTTAACTAGACCTTTCTAAAAATATATCGTTACCAAGTGTGTCATCAGCACTTGATAAGTGATAATCGAATGGGTATCATTAGTATTGCATGTGTGTGTTGTACTTGTATTCTGTTATCAAGTGTTCCGAATCTCATGCAGAAGTGTTAATTTTCTGCATTCTAAACCATTATTCCCCTACTGACAATATTAAATATCAACCTACTACATTGTTATTCTTAAAATATCCCATGATTGAACTGAAATACTAACTATAACATTGTGGTTTTCAATAAAAATTTGAAACTAACAGATCTTTCCCCGCAACTACTTAATTAACTCGTGTGAGCTTTGAATAGTGTTCCTTTCGATGTACAAATAAAAATGAAACTTGCGAAAATTCTCGAAACTCAGTAATGTGATATCGCATCAAGATTAGATACAATTTTATTTACCATCGATGTTTTTCATCTTTCGGAGTATCAACCAGATGCCAGATGGTTGAACTCAGAAATAGTAAATGTCCTAATTCCCGTGACATATGACCCTGCGTGGTGAAGGCAGTCGTAAAAGTCAGCCAGTCAGCGTCCCAAGAAGGAGCCGTATCGTGCCTGATCTTGGTTTGTTCGCCTTAAATGGTACGACAGGTCTCCTTCGTCGCATATGTCGTTACATAAGCATTACTGCCATATACGAAGGGTGTTGTTGCTCAACACTCAAGTGTGTTTTAAACAGAAATCGAAGTAAAACTACTCCTTCGAAGCTGTCATGTTTAGTTATCCAGGTTGTATAACGTGTTTGGTGTCTCCAGGTTGCTCGTAAGCTGGCCATGGTTGAGGCTGACTTGGAGCGCGCAGAGGAGCGTGCCGAATCCGGCGAATCGTAGGTTTTCAATACAATTTGCCAAAGGATCGCTGCTCTTATCGATTTTGCCTTTAAAACAATGAAATTAGACACGTAGTTTCATCTCGTGTAGGTCCACTTTTATGAAGAATTCCTATTCCGAAGTGTCAATCGATTATAATCGTTAGAGCGGCGGTCCCTAGGCCTCGTTTTGCAAGTATCGCCACCGTTCTGCATGGTTGTTCATTTGCATTCTTAACATTGCTGCACAGTAACCCGATTTACCTACATTGGTATTTCTAACATTGGCTCTCACTGTTATTTTTTATTGCATGTCCAATTCTAGGTCGTGTACGAGGTGGAAGCAGTGCTGGAGATTTTTTTATTTTATTTATTTTGCATCTATCATTACTCTTAAAGTATTGTCGCTTCAAGTTATTTTTGAATCGGCAACACTATTTAATTTTAAGTTTACAACGGTCAGCGATGCTTATGAACAGCTCAATGAAATAAGCGCCGCTGTCCTATTACTGTCCGACTAAACAAGGGTTGCCCCATCTCATGGATATTTCTTATGCAAATGTTAACTATCATGTCCATGTGTCGACTAAACTTCTGTCCTTAGTGTGTGTATCACTTAAACGTGGCTATAGGTTAGGTCGTCAGGAAATATGTGTGGTATAGGGCAATTTTCGTTTTCAGATATGCACCGCATTACACCAGAATTACTGGCCATATGCGTGCCGCACATATGCAAGCGCACACATCACTTAACGAATACGATAATGCACTAGATAGCACTTAGATTTTATTAAAATTTTCAAGAAATAATATTTTAGAACTAAAATGTTTTGGGACAACCCTCGTTTATTTTTATTTTAATCACTAGGAGTTCTGACGCCGCTCTCGACCTCCTTGCTTTGTGTGATCCTTTATGAGTTCTCATCGTTTGTGTTTTGCTGAACAACCTTAGCTTTGCTTTTGTTGGATTTCTATTTTAGGTGGAAAACGCCCTGGGAACACGTTTACATTACAATTGTGCACAATGAACCATCTGCACCATCACGAGCGTCAGCTCGGTATTCAAAATGCAGATATTCCATTACCTCCAATATTAGCAATTTAATTTGACACTCCGCATATTACATTGAAAACATAACTTGCGGTAGTGACACTAAATTTTTTAGAGACAACTGATTGAATCGCGATACCGTTCCTTGCACTTCCCCAACACTACCTTTGCACAGTTGAGAGCAAACATAATTAGTGACCGTAACGAAGCGTTAAAGATGCATAATGTCGAATGCACTGCACCAGCAAGCGAGCAGCAGCAACAGCAAGCAGTCGAGAGCGGCGCGGGCATGTGGCTCGGTACCGTACCGTACCGTACCGTAGGTTTATTGTGTGTTGTGTGTGTGCGCGTGTGGGCGTGTACTAACGCTCGGCCCCGTCCGGCGGTGTGGTGTGTGCGGTAGGTGGCGCGCAAGCTCGTCATGATGGAGCAGGACCTCGAGCGCGCCGAGGAGCGCGCCGACCAGAGCGACGGGTGAGTTGAGTACCCACTCACTACCCACTACCCACTACCCACTACCCACCCTCGCTTCCCGACCCGACCGAGACTTACACGACACCTTTACCATAACATGATCTTCTTGTACTTTCTCAATATTCTAATCCGCGTGAAGTAATATGCCCCCGTTTTTACTTTGCAACTTCCTCCTCAAATTCTTTAAGAAACAGTCTAATTATTTCATGTGCAACCGATTCAAAAATAGCTGAATTACTTCAGAGTCGTTTAAGTCTCATCGAGCTCATACAATTCATTATTTTTCCACGTAGAAAATGTTGGATTTAACAATAAAATCGATGTAGTCAACAAAGCATGAGATCATGCGATAGCCGATGCGTACGTCAGTGAAAACGAGAAAGTCTTTGCTAACTTTAATGAATTTGTAAATGAAACTGTTATCTCTACGCGTTTGAGTAATGTTCACTGATATACACAAGCTGATAATTACGTATCCAACTTGCTACATGACTAAGATATGGTCATCGCCGAAGATATAACAGGAGATTAATATGAAATAAATTTCTGGTGTACTACTTTGTCAGTAGCAAGTTTGCATGATTCTTGTTGTCACTCGCTCATTTTTCAAAAGTAGCAGCTGCCAACTTACTAATTAAAATTTGTAATGTTCGAAAGCACAGGCTGCTTATTTATTTTAACGCACAGTAGTTGTAAGTACCCAACTCCCCACTGATGACCAAATTGACAAATATTTAGGTCATTACTCAAGACTGATCGGTTAATTTATATTGATTGATAGCTTTGGAAATTCAACTTTAATGTAACGAATAATACTTGCCAAATTATTATTAATGCAAAAACAGTCTATTGATAAAATTAAAAATTAAATTACTCAGATCAATTAATTAATTACATATTTCAGTGGAAATTGATTTTCCTTTTGTAATATTTTCCAGCAAAATCGTCGAACTTGAAGAAGAACTCCGTGTTGTTGGTAACAACCTGAAATCCCTGGAAGTCTCTGAAGAGAAGGTATGTTCCAAACCATTACACATAATTAATAAATTATAATAATTCCTTAGCTAGTTCAATAAGAAGAAGCTTAGGATTTTACAGCTAAAAAGGTCCCAAAGTTCCAAAAGAATTGAAGAAAACCCGATGAATGATGCACCAACCAAAATTGTGTGAAATAAATGTTAGTTCAGAAAACGATTAGTCTGGGAATAAACACGAGGTAACTTTCCATCCAGCATTGGCTAATTTTGTGAATGATGTAAACCACGGTAAACATTTACAGAGCATTGAACTTGTTCGTATTACTTTAATGGTTAGTAAATGAGGAGTAACTAAGTGTGTACCATTCCACGCAGGCCAACCAACGCGAAGAGGAGTACAAAAATCAGATCAAAACCCTCACCACCCGCCTAAAGGAGGTGTGAATGCGAACGAGATCGATTAATTACGCGAGTGTTTTCGTTCGCTTGTCTAACTGCATTCTGTCGCACACACTCTTTAAGTGTAGCGTCTATGTCTGATTTACCATTACAACTAACAATAAAAAATGGTAAAAAAGGCAAAGAACGTAGTGCGTTTCTAACACGCTATGTTTTTCTCCATATTGATACTCGCCCGCCCGTTTTTTATTTGGCTGTTTTGTCGTTTTATTTCTATTAACAGATATGTCAATGTAATATAGATTTTAGACTTAATTTTTAGATGTCAAGTATCCCAAAGCGTTTATAAACGTCCTAATGTCTTACGATAACGTTGTGAGATACTGCATGATGTTTTAGTTTTTCGCTGTTTTTTTTTGTGTTTACTTTACCGTTAACAACCAATAATCACAGGCGACGCAAAGGGAAGAAACATACGAGGGTCAAGTTAAACTGCTGGACGCACAACTCAAAGAGGTAAAGCAGCAGCCGAAGCGGAAGAAATTCGTAGATAGACCTGGTTACGGTTGTAGTTTCGAGATCATTCATTGCCATTCTATGTTTGGGCGAGTTTGTTGTGTCCTAAGCTGTATAACATGCTAATTACAACAAAACATATTCTGTAAATATAAATATGCAACATCTTAGTTAAATTAGCATTTTTATGCGGCTAGGATGTGACTTTCGTAAAGGCTAAGTTCGTTGGTGTAGGTCCGTTTAGAATCGAGTGGCTGACGGCGGTTGGTGCTTCATCTATATGTATCTATTTGCGATGTCTATCTTCTCTCTTTACCTGTGTATTAATTATCTCTGTACCTACTTATGTTATGTAAATTGCGTGCGTGTTGTGATTGTACGCTTAGTTTCGATGGGTATTTAGTTGAGTAAAACGAATATGTTTTTAATGTACTTTCCACTTATCAAGCTCAAGCTTATCGTTCCAGTAATATAGTATTCGAGTGTTCATTTTTGTTACCTCTATTAACAGATAGTACTCTGTTTCTCTTCTGTAGTATCTTTTCCAATAAGCACACTTCAATAATTTGCAGTAATTGCTATATCTTCACAAGGTCCCTACTAATTAATGTCACATTAATTTATATTTCAATCACTAAAAATTTCATGTACGAAATATTTGCCCCATTTTTCAGATCCGCATATATATTTACGGATATTGAACATTGAACACTCGTTCCGCCCTTCCTTTTTAGTGCATCGGACCATTTTTAGAACTAAATGAAGTCGTAAAACGTAAAGCGTAAAGTCACAACATTGTCGCCGGCATGTCGGTGGCTTGCCGAATGTAATGAGTCCTGTGTGGCTAGGCGATGGCGTCCCGCGATCACGTCGAGGATAAGATCCACAACCTCTCGCAGAAACTGACGCAAGTAAGTTGTGCTCACGGCAGGTTTGTTCTGGTTGTCTCTTACAAATGATACATCGTCAATACTATAAACAAGCTTTGCAATCCTAAAATATGTTATGTTAAATCATTTAAGATTCTATTAGGAGTATATTTAATTCCATATCTAATAAATACTTTAGATTTCTATTAAAGAAATGATGAACATCAAAGTCACGTTATATTGTTGATTCATTTCTATTTGTTGATATTCGCATGACATTGCCATAGATGCACATATTACATACATGCACATCAAAACCATCGTGTAATTTAATTCTATTTTATAATTCAATGTTTTACAAGAGCACGACATGCAATATAAAATCATAGTATGTAAAATGTTATTATGAGTATAATAGTATCGAAATAGGGCGACCAGAGCAACCTGTTTTCCTCATTGTCTATTAATATTCACGATCATAGTGTAGTTTATATGAATAGTATAGTTGGGTAACGGTAAATATATTACTAGTGTTGTAGTGTCACCACGCAGCACTTAGCAGCTTTCGGTGAAGGTAAAATGCATGGTATTTGTGTTGCTTTTCATGTATAACATAGTTTTGTTTTCAATACTAAACAGTGTATAGTTTTGTTTTGCTTGGATAGTTCTTTTAAAGTTTTTAATTTTAGATTTAACATTAAATTACGTTTTTCACTTTTCAATAAATATTTTTTCATAATTTAACCATAAAAAAATTGTAAATGACGAGAGTAAATTCAAATTGCATGTGTCGAGATAAAAAAAACAGTCTTTCTTCTGGTATTTTTAAAGTCTTAATCTTATTTTAAGCCGTCCGCTGGACTTAATTTGGCTTTTATTTGAAATAAAACATTTTCATGATGACAGAAGAAAGGTTGTTTGATTGAAGTACAAAAATTAAAATGGTCTTTTAAAATTTTCAGGCTGAAGCGCGTGCTGAATTTGCTGAGCGCTCCGTGCAGAAATTGCAGAAGGAGGTCGACAGGCTTGAAGGTAATCTATCATATCAATTATATAAATCGATTTACAAACTAAATATATTCAATTTTCTAAAGATAAGAAATATATTAAAATTAGGAATAATCTAGAACAATGAAAAAAACATTTATTAATTGAATTTTTCAATTGCTAGTTTTCAAGGTTCTACAGATTTTAGATTTTACCACGTACAGCAGTTTGGTTAAGTCAACAATTTTCTCAATATCACTGAAGTCAAGTAAAAATAACACCGTTTGATAAATAACCAAGCTTTGAACATTAAAAATGCACTCGATTTCATCTCAGCCGTCATTAGAGCTGGCTTAATGAGTTTCGAAGCTGTACAATAGATTTGAAAGCTTTTTTTTACTGTCATCTTCGCTATAATTTCAAGCTTAATTCTTAATTTCATAGTAACATTGTTAATAGTTTAGTTTTTTTTTTATTTGAAGCTCAGAACTGTTAATTAAAATTAGTGTTACTTGCACCGACTTTGTTGATTTCTGTAAGCTCTAATAAATTTATGATGATATAAAAAATATTTGATCTGTCGGTACACGTATGCACTAATTTCAGTTCTGTGGAATATAATTTTGTGAGCATGTTTTTATAAATGTGTCCTACTAGACTTGCTCGAACCTTCGATGTCGTTTTTTATTTTCGTGATATACTTTGGCATGGTTTTATGATGTTGTTTTTGCCTGTATATGACTCAGATATTATTGTGGTGACGGCACATTTATCAAATTTTAAGGAAATTGTCTTAGTCATTTGTGTCAAAACAATGTATGAACGTAAAGCGGTGTCGTTATCCACAATAATATGTGTGTCGGTTGATGTGTTGTGTGCGACTGACCGCGGCGACGTCGTGTCGATCTTGCAGACGATCTGGTGGCCGAGCGCGAAAAGAGCAAACTCCTGCAGGAGGAGATGGAGGCCACGCTCCACGACATCCAGAATATGTGAACACCTCGCCCGCATTCACCCCCACCCTACCCCCCCACCCCCCCACACACACACTCGCCCGCTCGACTCACTCGATTATCGACATTATACTTTCCCATCACTAGATCACATTCCCAATTTTGACATCTGTCAAAATTTAGGACCGCCATTTTTGTTGGCCTTAAATATCTAACTTGGGTTGTGAACTAGGAAGCTATAGAATATTATTTAATTAAATATATTTAATGATCAAACATTTTTATACGACGACTTGGCGCGGAGTGAGACGAACGGGCGACTAGATGTTATTAGTTTAGAGTAATTGCCAGCCCGCTTTTTAAATGTAATGTCAAGATGGAGTGTTCGCTACGACACCACTGCCATGTGCAATTTTCTTAATTTTTTTGGTACACAAATAACATTTTTTCCCGTGTAACTGTCGAGAAGTGTATATCCTCATTTGTTTTAGTCATTATTTAACGAGCGTGTCTGATTTTGTCGATGATCGATAGTTATGTAGTATGCAGCTATAAGCGCCTGCTTCTTGGCACTTTTAGAATAAGAGGAAAACTATTTATGTCAAAACAACATTCCATAATGGGGACCAAAATGTTATCCATTTTACACTCAACGTGAAAGACATGCACTTTTATTTAATAATTATTGCACATATATTTTTTTTTTATAATTAATTATTTAAATTTTGATGTAAACGCGTCGTATGGTACGAAGCTTTGCCGTGTGCCCGTGGTGCCGCGCGGCTTGGTTCAGTTTTATTCGTTCACTCAAACACTACTCTTGGGATAGTGCTCGCACGATCTCCACGTGCGCACTGTTTGCAATTTATTATGAACTCTTATTTACTTAATATTAGAGAAGAGATTAGATATTTTTATTTAATGAGTGACGGTAACACGTAAAATATGATATTTATAAATAAGAATGTACTTTCTATGAAGTATTTGATATTCTATTTTGTTTCGAGTATGATTTTTTTCTCGTGTCATAATTTGAGTTGTTGTTATTTATTTAAATTAATCGATGAATAAATGACGATCATTCCACACTGGTTTAAATGTATTTAATTCCGCAATGAGTAGTTTGTTATCGATAATGCCTACTAACCAGTGCTGGCAATTATATGTGGAGTGCGTCGCGGCGCCCCATACTTGCATCGAGGCGCCCCTAACCGTACTCC